>QYTT01091905.1:19414-40611 GCA_006980735.1 Dasypogon diadema | reverse complement strand
AAAATTGTCCTGAAAAATCGGCTATTCCTGATGGTCGTGCGATTCATGTCAAAACGTTAACTTTACTATTTGCTTTTTCTTTTGTCCTATCAATTGTTTTAACCCTACTAACAGTTATATGTCTGGTATACTTGTCGGGGAGCCTAATGTTAACATATTTCTTTGAAATGCGGAGATGGGTAAATGGTTGTTGGCTCCACACTGAAAAGTGCACCTTCTGGCTAGAAGGGAAACTCATTATAAATCTTTTCTACCTCTGCCTCATTCTATCCCGTTCTAGATAAAATTCGACTTCACTCTGAACACATTACTATACCTTGAGTACAACAGAATCTATGAAGTTCAAGCATTTCTAAGTTCTTCTTTTTTGGGTATGTAACCAAAACAATTGGGTAGAATTACATTATGCGTTTTACTTATAAGAAATATTTTATCAGTCCTGTTTTTTCGTACAGTCGTCACTTATATATTTTCTATTGCAATCTTCGACAGTGCTCTCTGGGAAATAGCATCCTTAGCCACCTTCTTCGTACAATCTGGATCTGAATACGTTTTTTTATTTAGTTATTCCAATATACGAAACAAAACAGTTTCATTTAAATCAGTCAGAAAAAAACAATTAAACTTAAATATGATCCTCAATTAAGCCTTCCACAAAAATATTTCGTAGATTTAAGGATGATATTCATTTTGAAGAAAATTACTATGTAAGTCTGGAAATAGATAAATACATATTGAAGTAGGGCTTAATTATTTTAATATCTTCAAATTTGCCTCTTAAGACGTTTTCATTATTAACTAAAGCCGTAAGTATTTATATGGTCCTCAGGAAAACATGAAGAAATGTTTTCAGAGAGGGAAATCTTCAGCCATTCAAGTGGAATATTGTTAAGGTAAGTGTACCCTAATGTTTCAGAGGTCTGTGATATCTAACTTCTTTATTGTCCGGTCTTAATCCTTTGTTATGTGCGTATATTCAGAGACTTCTAAAAGAAATCCCGTAATATAAGCATGGTACAAGGGTGCCTTTTTACCACTGAATTACACAACCCACTTTACCTTATTGTTTTATTGGAAACAAATTAGTATTTCACGTTCAAAGAAATCAACCACATATAAATTTCCCCAGATTTTGATGGGTACTTCACAATTTAATACGAGTACAACCATCCAAGTGAAAAAAAGTTATCTCTAAAGCTCTTATTTACAGATTGAGGCTTAAAATGAAATGATTCGTTGCAATTTGAAGAATCCTGATTGGGCGAAAATAAATATGCTCACAGTGCATAGGTTAGAGTGGGGGGTTCTTTAAAAAAAAGTGTTCATTGACTGCTTTGTACGAAATATAATTTAAATATAATTTAAGCAAACTAGAAAGATGTGCAGTAGTATTTGTACCTACTTGTAATTTAATTCGCCTACTGATTTCCAATATTGTCATTATGAAATTGACAACGGACCCTACCGCACAAATTCGCCGGACCAAATAGAATAAAGATCTCTCAGAATGCAAATCTTTTACAAAATAAACTATACTCCTGCTCTCTTTTGCAAAGATCGTTTATAGTTACAATGTAGTAAAGATATCTTCCAATTAAGTAAAATATTAGAAAATTCACGTTAACAAAGATTAGAAACAATATTAGTATTTAATATCTAAACCTAAATCGTGTATATTCACGTTTCTCAAATACCTTGGTTTGTGTTTTTGTATTTATTTCATCAGTCCTTTGTTCTACAGCAAAAATCAAGGACTTATTTATAGGAAACCATAATTCTCTATGTAACAAAGCATCACTTACTTACCTGGGGATCAGTCTACTTGTTTCCTTGTTTCATTCGATATTCAAGACGTCTTGATGGGAATCTCGGAGAGTCTCAGAGAAAATATTTCTAGTTGAGGTCAAGAGAAAAGTTGCAAGAGTTCTTGATCAAATAAAACCTGATTTCTTTTAATTAAATATGACCTGATATGATGAGTAGATCACAGCAAGGCAAAGGATGTGAGGCAGAAATAAATAACAACCGATTTCGTTTCAAATATATAAATTACTTAATTTATTTAAATTAGTTCCTTCCATTAATTGAAAATCTTAAAACATTAAAAATGTAATCCTAAAAATATTTCTATCAATTTATTCGTTCGAGGCACATTTTTTTGTTAATGTTGTGTTACTTTTCATCCGCTAACCGGATGGTTCATTTGTCTCAATATCCTTACCGTACTTGGGAGCTTAATTTAAAGTTTGACACTTTTGCTTAAAGGACTACATTTCAAGGAAATCTTCGGCACCTAACTAAGTTAGCAGAAAGGAATTAATTTATTTGATAAAGGTCCTCTGGTAATGAGTTCTTACATTATACTTAGGGAAGTAGAAGATTCTGATATAAATTTATTATATAGATGAGAATATACCGTTCATAAGGTATTTTGTTTTGAATTTGCTGACTTAGCTGATGACGAAGGACGTGACCGTCTTCTTTTGGTCTGAAGTGAATAGAGCCGTGCACTGCGTGGCTGTTGTGTTGTTATTTGGTCTAAATTTGTGGTTGATATTGCAGCACTGTAAATAAAATAAAAATGTATTAATATATATTTTAAAGAGCAAATTGTGAAGTCAATTTAAGGATAAATCATTTCAAGTCCTGATACAAAGAACGAAATTTTTGCTTGCCTAATTCTCGTTACATACGTTTTGCTTTTACACCAGTTAATTAAAATGTTTTCCTTAAATATGTGAGTTCGGTATAGGTTTTTTGAATGCTAAGCAATTACGTGAATCCTTTGATCCTTTTTCATGCAAATATGGCACATGTGAAATTCAAAATAATCCTCCTCTGTGAGAACTCATATTTCACAATTTTCTGAGTTATACGAATAAAATGAGTGCTGCTTTTAGAAGGGGAGCATTTGCTTGTTTAATTGGCTTGTACAGGAAAAAAATCAAATATGCCTAACTTCACGTTTTTAAATGTGAAGAAGTGTTCAAGTTCAATGAATCACTTCAATCAGCAAATTTTTCGTGCTGGATAATGACCTATTTGCATTTTATTAGGAGTATAATAAAAGACGAAATTAAAAATTAATGTTGGATTTCTTCCTGCCTTTCTTAACAATCATATAATTATCTAAATTTAGTATAAAGCGCCGTACTTATCCCACCGCATTTCACATAGTAATTATGATGTATGTCATTATTTTCTGGCGGTTCGTCGACATGAACACTCTCAAAGAGCACAAGCTTAGTATGTAACCTTTTCAGGCTAAACATTTGATATATTTTTTCTAATTATTCTAGATTGGATCTGCTTCATAGAAAACTTTTTTTCTTTTATTACCGATTGTTATTAAGGACTTTTTTTTTAAAAATTGTATAACTTCAGTTTTTGCAAAAATAAATTGATTTTTGATTTTTGAAGGAATGTAATAAGATTTTAAAGGAGGCTTGTGGTACTGCTATATTCTGAAATGTAAATACCTTCAGCAGCAATTAGTAGGTACCCATAACATAGACTTTTCGATACTTATAAACTTATCCTGTTCACTCATATGAACTTTCGTAAACATAAGAAACGTTTACAAATATTATAAAAAAATTTTGTACCCGTTAAATTACAATAGTTATTCAGTGGAATAAGAGGAGTACAAAATTTTTGAACATCCATAGTTCCGAAGAACAAAGAGATTTAATTTATACTGTTCAGAAACTATCACAATATGTCTTCGGCATAATGTACAGTGAAAATTCAAAAGATTTATGTTTTCACGATTGCAAAGATTAAAAAATTATGACAAGGATTTAATAAATTTGCGCTATAAGCAGGTAATAATTATGTAAATGATCTTCCAAACTCTAAAATAAGGGCTACGAAACTGCTGTATATATCAAAAAGCAAACAAATGTTCTGCGGATGGAGTAGAACATCCCATCTGAGTAGCACTAGTGTTTCCTTGACCGATTTAGCAACGTGTGCCCGAGAGTTGTCATGTTGGAAAATCACTTTGTTGTGTCTTTTGGTGTATTCTGGTCATTTTTCTTTCAATTTTCGGTTCAGCTGCATTAGCTATTGCCAGTAAGAATCCCTAGTAGTGGTTTTACCTGGTTTTAGCAAGTCACAATAGACCACACACTTATATTATCTTCGAACGATAGATATTCGACTTTGCTATTGAGGTTGATTTTTGGTCAGGCTTACACCATGATTTTCTGTGATTGGGATTATCGTAATGTATCCATTTTTCATCGCCAGTGAGGATACGATACAAAAAACCCTTCAATCTTTGCCGTTGAAGTAGAAATTATTATTATTATTATTAAAGACGGCCATTTCGCTTCCATTTAATGCCTTTACCATGACATTGATCTCCGTCCAGCAATGTCTTCACTTCTTCGTTCTCAAACTTTTTCGGTTGGCCAGGACTATCCCTTTCTGCTTTTCTATAGATTTTTAAGATTTTTTTTTTTGTAAAGGGATGTGGGACCACGAGATTCTCATAAATTCAGGCCATTTATAGACCCATTGCTCTTCCACCCGAGGATGTGAAATAGGCGGGTGGATTTTGTTAGTAATTCATCCACCCGTCCGACTTTGTAAAAGCCACAGTACGCTCCCACCCCCTTTCCCCTGCCTGATGCAGATCGTCCAGGAAGTGGTGTCCTAGGCATCTAAATCTTTTCACCGAGAGTAATGGAAAGCCGCACAAAAAGTGTGTCAATGTCTCAGTTTCCTCCCTGCAACCCCTACAACCGCGATCACTTGAGCGACCAATCCGGTGTTGGTGTGCCTTTAGAAAACTATGCCCCATAAGGATTGAAAGCTGTAACGTTAATGATGGTTTATTTAATCTGAGAAGTTTAGATGTTGATCAGGCGTTTGTTGGACTCCACAGTTCCTTGGTCCTCTTGACATACGGGGTCACGTCCCACAACAACACCACCAAACGACCGTACAATTCGCACTGAGGCTTAGCAGAAACTTAGTTGACATTCCCGTGGGAGAGGGTGGGGAATCAGAGACGGCTCTCTCCCGTGCCAACTCATCCGCTTTCTCATTGACGAATATCCCGCTTTAATGTGGCTAAGGAGAAGTATACAATGAGTATAATATCTATATTCTCTTTTATGGTGTGATTGGATATTTTCCCAAACCCATACTTTTCCTCTGCAGAATTGGACAGCGTATTAAGATAAAATTTATGCAACTTTTTCAAGATGATGTCAGGGTAATTTTCTCAAGAAAAGCACCTTCAGAGTTCCGGGGATACCAGGATACCTTTCATTCTTACTCATGATAATATCTAGAAGTTTCATAAAGATAAGCTCTGTGTCATTGTGTTCACTTTGTTATCGCATTGTGACATGTCAATTGTCAGGGAAATATTAATTTTCTTAGAAGCACAATAAGGGCGTATTGGGAAAATTGTTGCCACCCTGATTTCAAAGCTGATAAAGTCACTTTGTGCTCTCTCATCTTGCGTGTACGAATGACGATAACGAAAGCTCCTCAACGAATATCTACCAATATATGAAGTTTGCGACCTTCGGACTGACTTATTCAATACTTTTGAGAATATATGTTATACAAAAAACTTTGATAAGAGGAATATATTCATTCAGCAAGTTGCAAAAAAACATTTTTTTATGCAAACTTATCTGAGGAATCTGAATCATGTAAAAATGCAAATGTATGCTCCCAAGGGTAGCTTCAGTGTCATCGTCAAGAAAAATGTAAAAATTCAGCCAACTGCAAAGTCAAGAGATAAAAGATTTTCAGGGGATTAAAAAATTCTGGAAAGTGTGAGAACCAGGTCAGAGGAATAAAAAACAGCCAGTGGAAAACAGTTCAGTTTTAAGATGACATTTAATGAATTCTTTCACTTACTTCATTTCTAATTTAGCGATTCTCTGCTTTAATTTAGCTTGACTAGCCGAATATTCTGCTAGAAGTCTTGCTAGGCGCATATTAAGGTTCTCCACGGCATGTTCCAATTTTTCAACGCCACTTTCCAGACTATCTTCAACCCTTTGTGAATCTGAAAAGAAAACAATGTAAAGCGAAAGAATTAGTCAAGTAGAGAAAAATAATCTAATAGGCAAACATACTTGCAAAT
The DNA here is from genome assembly GCA_006980735.1 of Dasypogon diadema. NCBI lineage: Eukaryota > Metazoa > Arthropoda > Insecta > Diptera > Asilidae > Dasypogon > Dasypogon diadema. The sequence goes on along the minus strand of QYTT01091905.1, from coordinate 34,499 downwards.
ACTTCCTCATCTAATAGGCCGTCCTTTCGTAATAATTGACATCCACGTTCTGTAAGTGTTGCTCTAGCTTCAGGGTAGTCTGCTAAAGTCTCCCATAAATCACGTTTAGCTAAACAAAATAAATCAGAATATCCTAAAGATCTAACATTCGCTGTCCTCCGATTGCCAGTACGATTTCCGGCAATTTCCAGCACGGAGACTTCACCGAATACAGATCCAGCACCAAGAGTTGCCAGGACAGTGACACCATCATCTGCGACAACTGACAACCGACCTCTTTTCACGATATACATCTCTTTGCCAACATCTCCTTTTCGGCAAATATAATCTCCAGGACTGAAAACTTGTAACTTTAGTTTAAGAACGAGGGCTTCTAACAGGCCGGGTTCGCAATCCTGAAATATCCTGACTTGTTTCAGAGTATCCATGTGTACTCTTATCGCTATTTCAGCTTTCAGTTTGTCAGGGAGTGCCGCCAGGACCCTCTCCTCGTCTAGAGCACCGCTTTGTGACCACGTGTAGGCAAACCACCGTATGACACGAGCTTCCAACTCATGTCCCACTCTACGGAAAGCCATATACTGTTTAACACCATCCATTCTGTTCTGAAATTCGACCCGAGCCACGTTCATGTTAGAAATCATTGAACCGATGTTTCCTGAAAAAGCCGCAGACATGATTGATGAGCGCACCATGAACGATGCTTTTTGTGCCACTACTCACCCACAATGGTGGCGAAGATAAGCACCCCAGCCAGAAAGTCAGCAACCACAAAAAGATATTCTGCATCGTTTTCTGGTGTTGGCGTCTCCCCAATGGTGGTCAGGGTCAATGTCGACCAGTAGAAACTGTAGATGTACTGACGTGAAAGGGTTGAGTTCCTTGTCCCCCTCAAATTGTACACCCAGTTGTCGGTGCCAAAACCGAGCGCATAACTAATGGCGAAATACATGCAGGCATTCCAGTGAATTAGAACAAGAATGGCTAGGACGACTTTGCAAATTCGGAACGCATTGGGGTATCCAGTTGCAGTCTCCGTTCGGTCGAACCATTCCCACATTCTTGGAAGACGTAGAAGACGATTTAATCGAACTATGACGGGGCATGGAACAGTCGCATTGCATGAGCTAGGATGCCACCATAAGTACGCCAAGTCCGTCGGGAACATCGATAAGAAGTCCAAGCTCCAGCCCTTCGTAGTGAAGTAGTGCTTGCGGAGTTTGTATGCATCACGGACGAGAAGTCCTTGATCGAGATATCCTATTTAAGAAAGAGAATGTTAGGAATTGATAGAATTTAGCATTGGCTGGAAGAAAAGATATCTTGAAAATTCTTTTGAGCGTTGAATTGGGGCCTGGCCTTGCCTGCATAAGTTATTTTGATGTCCTGAAGTATGTAATGGGGCGTGAGGAATTGTTATCTATGCCTACAACAATATGTAAGGAATTGATTTTGTGGTTTTTTTTTAGGGAAGGAACGGAAATTCTTTCCAGGGATAAAAATTATGCAAAGAACAGTGTTCACGTGCCATTTCGAGGGTTGTCTTTAGCATAAATCGATAAAGGTCTTTCCCTGAACCAAGTCTTGAAAAAAAAAGTTCCTTGTTTTATTTATTAGAGCCTGTCTCTAGTTTTACCCTCGTACAGGTTCATAATTATGCCGAGGAAAAGGCAGGGAAGATTATGCGATACAAAGGGCCAAGGCCACAGGAGAGTCTTGCAAATTCATCTCATATTCAGAAAAATACAAAGAAACTATTAATCCTGTAGGGCTGACATGACTGGACATGTGATTAAGTGGATTAATGTAGGATGAATAAAATATCTGAGAAAAATACCCTTCTTTGAGAATACAATGGGTGAGGTAAGCTTATTGTTCGCTGAAGTTTAGTCATTTTTCATTTTTACAGTAAAATGTTTACTGACGTCATTATAAACTTATACGAAAAAAACTATTTTCTTTTTTTTGGAAATTCATTACAATCTACGGCATGCTCTGCTGAGGTAAAAAGAATTCTGTGGCCATTAAAAGGCAAGTTTATGGAGTTATTGATTCAGTGGATACCGAGGGCTAATCTACACTAAAAGTGTTTTGAAAATTTTCGCATTAGACTAATGTAATTTTTGTTTATCTTCCTTTGTAAAAAAGAATATTTGCAAATTTTTAATTTGTCAGAGTATTGTTTATGAAATTATAGATAAATGAACATGTAAAATGTGATGTAAAATAATTAGCTTTATTCAGAACTTCGATCGGGACGAAAAAAGTCCCGAAACTCTTGAATTTATTGTTGCTTTCCATCAGGGGTTTCGAGAATTTTTCCAATCCGAACGGAGACCAGAATAAGGCTGTATGTAATCGCAATAGTAATTTAGATTTGGCATGTCATTTGACTGATTATTTGGCAATTTATTTTGGCAAACGTTTCTAATTTTGTTCAACTTTTAATTTTTATTTTTATAAAATTTTGCTACCGCAACCCTGTTTTAATAATTGGGCCGATGCCGTCTCAATGGACTGGAGTTATACACATTCACTAACATCTATCGGTGTCGAACTCGGTTTGATTACAACTTCAATCAAATTCCTTTATGATAAATGCAGCTCGGTCCATATCAGCTATGTTAATTTCAGTTGAATGATAATCCCAGCAATAGGGAGCGAAATTTTCTTTTTCTTTTAGAGATGTACAGGTATATGAATATATATGTATATCGTTCAGCAGCTGCAATAATGGTATAACTCAAAAACTAAAACTCAAAAAATAATATAATAGCGATAAAATTCGAATTGCGATAATGTTTCTTAATTACATTAATAGTCTTACCTTACTAAGCTAAAAATTTTACTATTATATTTACAACACTCCTGCTATCGATGGGATCTAGTGGCGCACTGAATTATTGTGACACAACTATTAAAAATGCCTCAATTTCAATAATGAAAAAATAATTATTTAGTGGTTTTCATGATTGAGTTGAGGAAATTAAATGCTGGATATAATAGTAGAATTTCTGTAGTCTGCTCCTGTAACTTTTCCTACAGTGATACTATAGCGAAACCTCTTGCAAAGAAGAGATTTACAGATTCATCATCATTTTCACCATCATCACAGACAACACCGAACCTAGTAAGGTTCTTTAATAAAAATGAATTTCCCTTCTAGCCCAGAAGGCGCACTTCTCAGCGAGGAGCCGAGAGATATTTACCCATCTCCGAGTTCAATAGCAACCCTGCGTCGCTTTTCCAGGGAGATCAGACCAATAAGATTAAGGAGGTCCCTAAGTGCAAACCTAATGAATTTGCGCTGTACAGACTCAATGCGGCCAATGTGAGCAGCGTAGAAAGGATTCCACACCTGGGACGCGTATTCAAGTATCGGTCTGACGAACGAATTATATAGAGTGAAAGAAACTTGGAGGCTAGGGAACTTCCTGAACCAACGCTTAATGAAATCGAGCATGGAGCAGCCTCTAAATACCACATAATTGTGGATTTTGGAAACAAAATCAAGCTTTGTATCTAGCTTCACGCCAAGGTCTATAACAGATTGCACGCGAGGAATACTTTTTAAAGCAAATCTATAATCATATCTGATAGAAGTATGTCTTCGAAAGAACGACATGACCTCACACTTATTTATGTTGAGCTCTAAGTGGTTATGAGAAGAGAATGTTTGTTTTCCTGAAGAGAAACACAGTCATTAACGTCATTAATGAAGGAGAATATCTTCATATCGTCAGCATAAATTAAAACTCTGGAGTGCTTCAAGAGGTGAAAAATGTCGTCAATGGAAATGACAAAAATAAGAGATAACAAATCAAGGAGGGCATACTATTTAAAAAATTTTAAGTCAGTACTCTAAGCTATAATACTGAAGTCTCTTTAAACCAAAACACTTCTGCTGTATTAGTCCTTTTATCCCTATAAAAGTTGTGGAATTTGTAGATTTCGAAGAAGGATATGTTATTGAAGAACGTGTTTAAATTTCAGCAATTATTTCGAAGAACCAATGAGCTTTATAGATGGGGATACATATCGTCTATTGGTTGGAAGAAGTGGCCAATTACAAAATAAATTTTTGACATTTGGCCACTTCTGCCAGCCAACGAACAATATATCTGATGGTATATCTTTCTGACGAAAGTACTGCAAAGAACGGTGAAAAAACCTTTAAACTTATCCATTTGCCATATGAAAACCTATTTCTATTCGTCAATGGATTTGATACCCGTATTTTACTATATACAGTAAAATGGATGAAGAAAATATCGCACCGAAAAGGTATTTTGCAGCAGGAATTCAATGCCTTTATTGAGTACGTAAAACAAATCTTTATTCTATGAGTATAATAAATTAATATAAAAATATATTTCTTAGACTCAAATTCGGTAAACGACATCATAAAAGAATCTACTGATATAAAACAATAAACGAACGACATTGAAATGAAAAGTGACATATTGAAAGAGCAGTAAAACGATTTGATTGATGTAATCTGTTCTTTTGAAACAAGCAATATAAATTCAAAGTGTATTAAATGCAGCGATTACTAGATTCCCGATTCGTATCAAGGAGTCATTACAACAATTAGATATTGATATTTTAGTATCTAATCGACAAATGTCAATCATAACCGAAATGGCAGTTACGAAACGTTGACATACACTTACTTATTCCCTTTCATTCAAGAAGTAAATTAAATAAATTCTTTTCCGTAATGCAGATTGTAAGAACTTAGCACTTTAGGATGTGATATTTGTTGTTTTCGCCAAACACCTTTCAATCATGAAAAGAGTTCTTACCTATCAGGCAGAAAGTAAGAGCCTACCACCCAAGGACATCGTCGTGTAAAAGTAATCGATTATGTTTGTAAGAAAAATATGTGCTGGACCTTACCAGTACGTTTTACAGAATCGAGTCGGTAAGTAGTACCTTTCTTACTGTGGGTATGGCTTTAGAGAGAGCACAATGAATGTGCCTACTGAAATAGGTGGAGACGTTACTCAAAAGATTAAACCATCTTATCACTAGATATCAGGTTGTTTGTACCCTAGGAAGTTAGTGACGCGAACCACAATTTCTGCTGCTGGCACAGATCATACCCATCTACTAAAAGTTTCCATTCCCGAATTTCACTTGAAGCGGGACTTTTACTTTGCAATCCCTCTCTTGACCCATTTAATTTAATCCTATATAAGATGGTTCAAGACGTAAATGTGATATTGAAGCGGGTATTTGTTGTGAAGATCTGGGAGTAAAAGCAGCATTACACCTTGAGCAGGGCTCCATGATTTTTTAGGCGAAGGTTACAGCCACCCTGGAAGTTAGCAGATGTCTTCTTGTCTCAGAACCTAGAAATTATAATTTTCGCTAATAGTCCCGATTCCCGTTTCATTATTCAAATTATTCAAATAAAGACAACACAGATGAGCAATTATTCTTGACGGGAATTCATTTTTATGGAGTATCATTTAACTGTAAAAGGGAAAATATTCAATGAAAATTGGATTTAATTAATATCAACATTTTCTCACTGAATAAACAAGAATTCGTCCCAATTTCTTTAGTCACCCATAATTTTCACATGGAATACGCTCGTTCAATTTTCAATTATTTTTCATTTTCTGATCCAATTGAAATTGAAATTTCCCATTTATTGTCATGCTGTAGGTGGCGGAGAATTTCTATCGAACCCCGTGCAACGAAAATTTTGCACTCCTTTTTCTGTTTAGACCGACTTTTGCTAACACGGTGAGTGCAATAAATTAGAATTTTCTGTTAGAGGCAGTACATTTATAGTCAATGGTTTCGATTTACGTATAGAATCAATAAAAAAATCTCGCCAGATCGTTGTTTAGACAGGTGTTTACTTACATGTTGACAGAAGTGAATTACTGCTCTCTGAAGCAATTGTAAGAAAATTTCTGTTAACCAGTCGAGATGTAGGTAAAAGTCACCAAAAAGAGGAATGAAGTCTAAACTGATAAACAGAGGAGGTAAATCCTTCGAAGTGTAGGCATATTAAAGGAAGTGAAGGCATTTGCTCCGGTAGTAACAGTGGTTTATATTCTCAAATAAATTCGCTCTACTTACCTTCGTGCATATGTACTAAAGTATCAACTAGGTAGATAAAATCACATAAATAGTCAAGAAACCACCAGAGAGGCGTTGCTTTACGATTAATTTCCCAAAAAACAGCTCTGCCCACCACGAAAATTATGTTGTATAGCACAGCTAGGGATACTACAGCCAGCCACTGAAAAGGAATAATTAAAGTGATTAATGGGTTAATTACGGGTACCGGTGTAACTGAATTACTTACCCTGTAATGAGATGGCAAGGACGGATCGACTGAAAGCCTATCACATAGTCGGTTGCTGGATGTCTCCTGAGATGATGATACATCACCCGGTAGCTTGCCATCTACAGAATTTGAAAATTTGTCTAGAAACCAATCAGGTGGCTTTGCTCGACCACGTTTTGTTATTCTATGCCTAAGAGCGTTGAGGGTACGCCGCAGAGCGGATGGCTTTTTTCTGTTGGATTGATCCTAAATGAAAGAAAGGAAACTTTTCAAAGTAAAATGTGCAAAGATGTTACATACTTCGTATTTTGGTATTAAGCAGTAATTGTATTGTGTTTATCCCTCTGTGTTTCTGGCACCCTTAAAGTTAACAACCCTAAAACTGCTCCCAGACGCAATTACAAAGCATCAAGGGCAAATGTCCTTTGTTTCAGTAGCAGCTTGTGGAATGACGTCAAAGTTTGTTTGTAAAGATTTTATGGGGACGACATCTCAGTGAACTGTGGTATCTCTTACTACTCTCAATATTTGAGCTGGTGATTTAATTGATTAGTTGTACTAATGGGTACGTAATGGAGGGATTTCAACTGCTTATTTTAGAAGGTACTTAACCTTGGTAGAATGCTGACGTATTTACATTTAACCATTTTTACAAGGAAATGAACATGTGCAGATGATGCTTGGGCAAGAAGGTTTTCAGTAAGGAGTAAACAATTTTCACTGAGTTCAATAACTTTACAACTACAAGTACAATCTGACGGCTACTCCAAATGTATTCAGCTAACTAATTTAGCTTAAGGTTTGTGCTTTTGTACATTTGCAGTTGTAACACATATTCGAAGTCAATGAGCAACAGTTATATTTTCTTAGATTAAATTAATGCAGCATGGCAAAACCCTCTAAACTACAAGCCATGAATTGGCCTCGAGGAAAAATATTGAACTCTTTTTTCTGAACGCTTTAAGATAGTAGAATGTGGTCTCACAATTTGCAGGACCACCTGCTCCTATCTTAAAGCGTTCTTACCCAAGGCCAGTTCATGGCTTTTAGTTTAGAAGGTTTTAACTTTGCTGATCATGGCAAAGCCTGTGGGACTATAAAACACAAGACATGAAGCAGAATGTACAGCTCACACAAAAACTGCTTTCTATGAACACTCTAACCTCAACGGGACCAGGTATCATATCATATTGATGTAGTATTGCATACTTCTCAATGGGACGAGGATGCCATACCCCATTAATGTAGTATTGCATACTTGTCATCTACCATCGCTCTATTTCTGCCTGAAAACTTCGACGAATTTAACATGTGCTTGGCTTAGGCAGGCAGCCGTGGTTTTCTGTAGGAATAAACATCGACGGAAATATTAATGACTAATGATATCCTGTATAGTATAGAAGGGAAGGTGGTAAATACTTGGAATGAGTGAATGATGCACGATTGCTGATTTCATATAATAACGGATAACGTATCGAGTTGTTTAGGATATTAGGAGCTTACGCAATTCTTTTAGATGCTTCATTATAGGTTTTTCCCCCTTTTTTAGGATATTACATAAGCCCAGGATAACCCTATGATACACACAACACAGCTTAAATGGAAAGAAATTTTGCGAAGAGAAGGTCGACAATTATTACAAAATACGTGGAAAACTGCCTATATTGCTTATTCGGTATGAATAACCCATCCTCTTTCATGATATTGGAAGACCCCAAACTTTACAAATTAATGTACTGAAACTTTCAGAGTCAGGCTACAAAATTCTTCCTCGCTCTTTCTATTCCCCAGGTATTTCTGTAACAGATTTTCAGATTATAAGGAGTTTGGAGTTATTCCAGCATTAGAAAATGTTCAGAGACTGAGTTTCGACAATTTAGGCCTTCATTTTTCACTTGGGTCGCTTTAGAAGAATGTTGAGGATGCAAATGGTGCCTATTTTGATGAAAATCGAAAAGAAATTTAAAAAATATCCAACATATACTTTTCATGTTTCTTTTCTTAAAGGGATTTCTCAGTATTAGATTGTCGATGCCATTACTGGATGCCAGTTTCAACAAAAAATAAATAAAATAATACTCCTAACTGTGTTCAAATCAATGTACATAATTTATACTAGTTTTAATGAAGTTAAAATAAAATGCAGTTTAATTTTTTTTTAATTCGGAAAAAAATGAGTATCTGCAAATTGCCACGATCCCCAATTTATTGAGACATTACACTGTCTGTTCTGTGGAGCAATAAAGCATTTAACAATAAAGAAATAAATTTATAATTATGTGTAATAATAAATAATGTGCAAAGTACACTAATTAAAAGAAAAGAATTACCGAATCAGTAGCAATAACAGATATGTCAATGCGATGTACCATTTTTCTCCATATGTATCCGGTTGCGAATGAGTGTCCTTTCGTTTCACTTGCCGGCACTTTCCGATCTCAAGTGCAATCCTGAAGAAATGTCGTTACTGCAAGCTCGGGAAACGGAATTACGCACTTATCCTTCGAAAGGAAGTGTACTCCTCTAGTACTGAAGAGAGTTATTCGTGCACATAGTTGCCGTAATTTGTGTAGTTTTCCATTCACCATCAACCGCAGAGCACTTATGATAACAACCTGTTCACCAACTGACGAGAACTTTCCACCGCAAAATCAACAGAAACTGAATAAATTTGTATGCATGCATTAATGTGGTTACGGGTTAACTTCCTCTGACCTTTTTCTCGCCCTTCTGCTTGTGTCTTGTGCTATTTAAATTTCCAACTAGAACTAGCAATTTTAGTTTTCACGCTGTACAAATGGGTAGAACTTATTAGGATTTCGGACTCACTCTAAGCTGCAAGAGGATAATTTAAATTCGAGTGAGGTCAAAGTTCCCAAAAATCAATATCGGGACAAATTATGTAAAATGTCATGTCGGGCTCATTGGGTTACTAAAGACGGGAACACTAGTGTTCGAAATTTAATGGAGGATAAACCATTTAAACCACATAATTAACATACGACGAGCTGGGGTTTCAACGAACAATGCCAACTGATGCAGGCTTATTGGCCTCACGTACACTCATGGATCAGATGCAAGGTGTAAACGAAATGCGTTTAATTGAGCCTATAAACTAAACTGCCAGCTTTTCACTTCATTCCGGTGTTGCAGGTAATTTATTAATTACGAAATGATGAATACACGTGTCATTGTGCATGGTGTGTAGCTTCATCGTGCCATTGAATACAACGACCGTAGCTATAAGCGGAGTGCGTAGTGGGCGGATTTGGTCATCAGCTGGACATTAGCGTTCTCCAATTTTGTAAACTTCATTGACATAATTGAAATTTTATTTGAGGCGTGACGGAAAGGTATCGTTCATGTAATTGCGCTTAGCAAAGTGAAGGTTTCTAATATTTTAATGGAATCAAACATGCAAAATAACCACAAACCTGCAGCACGCATAGGGCTGTTTAGGAGCACTCTAAATAAGCTATTCCAAGAGTTGAAGATATATATGGTTTTTGTGATCGAAGGCAATTTGCTAAAATTGGCTCTAGAATTCAGTCACACAAAATGTGGCTTGGTAAAAATACACCATTATTTGATGGAGTTCTGACTCAAAATATAAACTTAATTAGACTTTGTATTAAAAAAGCATTATGTAAAAATTGTTGGAAGATCAATTTGTAGTAAAATTTTTTTATTGCATTTTTTGATACCTTGAAATAATTACTTTTAGGTAATCAGCTTAACCCTTCAATGTATGAATTTTTTTTCATTGTCAACACTTATTATATTCTACTAGGAGATCCCTGTGCAATTGCACAAATTGAAGGTATATGAGTGACATAAAGTTTTTATATGTTCCCTCAATTTGCACTTTAAATTTTAAAGCGTGTTTTTTTTCAGAGGTGTCCCCTGTAGGCCTAATCCTCTCATGCAAGCAAGCAGTAAAAAGACGCCTGGAAAATATTTTACCATGCAGAATAATGAAAAAAGTTTCAATAAATCCATACTTATCGGTGGCAAACACCGCGTTTAACACCAAAGTTACCCAGGAACGCAACCCCAAAGTAATGAACACAACCCCGAACAGATGCGGTTCAGTGTTGCCATTATAAAATTTCAAGAAAAGCTTGACGAAACTCCATATAAAAAAAGTGGCTGAAATACGGAACCGGGAGCTTTCTTTGTATAATTAATATATAGATTATATAACGCACTACCATTTAGGGCATTATATTATGTATATTTAATTGTAAAAAAATGTGGAAAATTTATTTATTCAGAATTCACTTACGTAATAAATGTGTAGTTCATGTTTTCTCTCATGCTTAATGACTGAGTTCTCTTTTAATGAATTTTAAATTGCATTCTCCATAAAAGCTTTCAGGAATTTAATGTTGTCTTGTCATGTTAAATACCGTAAAATGGGGTGATAAGCGCCGTTTTCAAATTTAAATTGCGCACACACTATACGACATAGCTGCCCGTTCGAGCGCTTATATTGTAGCTTTGGGATGTTGGCAAGACTGTTTAACAGTTACTATTTTGAAACAACATTTAATTTGGCTGCAGCACGCGAATGAGTAAACATACTTTTTTTGCACTGTTTTCAAACATCCAGAAGATTCTATTGCCAAGATCGGTTTAAGTTTTTTTTAACATAAGTGACCCATAGTGCTTAATAGTTCATTCTTTTGTGATTATTTTACGGGTTTATTCATAATTTTATCGCTCCAAATCATCGAGATATTTTGATTCAACTGCAAAGTCATTTTTCGGGAACGTGAAGAGCCATTTTTGTTTACGTTTTTTTAGTGCAAAAATGCTTTAAATGAGTTTTGTTTGTTACAAAAACAACAAAGTTAGGGATACTCTTTTAGAATGGAAAAGAAAATTAAGCCACAATTCCAAAATCAAAACCAACACAGAATGTTGCCGTTCCTGAACAAAAAATTAATGGCGAAACTGTCGCTCGAGACCCATCCTGCAATCGTTTCGTTTCCATTCTCTCAATGAAATTAAATGAAGTTTAAATTCAAGAATTATGTTCGAAAAATGTCAAATTTACTTTTTTTAATAAAAAAAATTGAAATCGAGCTCAAAAGTACATCTTTTTGTCCATTTTCTGCAAGTGGCGCTTATCACCCCATTTCGACTTTCTCGAGAAATCGCGATTTTTCCAAAAAATAAAGTATTTCCACTATGGAAACCTCTAATTTTCTTGCAGATTCTTAAAAGAGAGATACACAATTGGTATTGGCCGATTTCCGTAGCAAAACATAAGTAGATTTTCATTTGAAAATTTTTTGAGGCGCTTATCACCCCATTTTACGGTATATTCCTTCCAAAGAACTGGAAGGAAATACCGAAAATTTAAAAATTCTTGGACCGAAAACAATTCCGAACCGCAAAAAAACGTAACGGATAAAACGAAAACTTATGGAAAATAATAAAAACATTTCCAGTTCCAGTTGGAATATTTTTACTTAAACTGGGAAATGTGTCTCAGGCCACTTTCAAAATAGACGGGTCAATTACTAAGTATTGATTCAAGGGGTTATGTGACCTTAAGGTGACCCCTGTAGCCCGCTTTGGCCCGTAAGTGAACAACATATTTTAAGGTAAAATTTCATGCTCTCTCCATTTCCGGTGTCAAAAATAGAATATTACATTAAAAATATTAAGCTTACCTTGAAGTGACCTCTAAAATTAAGCCTTTATCAAGGCCACTAGCAAATTCTCCCTTTGGGAGATATTCCGCCTCCCTTTTAAATTTTTTGTACTTTTTATATTATATAGACATTTGTGGAAAAGACATATATGTTGCAAATACTTTTATGTAAAATAGTTTCAAAGATCACTTATGACATATTATTTTTTATTAGCACTGGGAAGGAAGATTTTCTGAAGGAGTTGTCCGATTTGGTTCATTTTCGACAAAGACGTTTAAATTTTTCTAGAGTATCGGTATGCCGAATTTTATCCATCTATCTCGTAGCATTTTCGTTTTAGAGAAAAAAAATTGATTTTTACTTGATATAATTAAATATTTCATGTAGCAATCATATGAAGGAATTGTCCAAATTGGTACAATTTCATATTTGGTCTTTGATGTTTAATAAGGCATCTGTTTACCAAATTCCAATTCTCTTAAAACATTTTCTATAAAACGCGTGGAGAGATATACAGACAGACAAATAGACAAATAGATTCCACATCTAGGGTATAAAAATGTTTTTTTTTGCGGAGGGGGGAATGCGTTACGCACCCTAGGGGGACTAGCCCCCCGTGTGCCGGACTCCCCACGATCCAGGTCTACCGGCTAAACCCCCCCTCCCTGACTCACGTCTTGTGTTAAAATTCATAAACTCTCTTTTATTTCTAGAAATACCAAAACAAAAATTTTGAAAAATCCAAATCACCAAAGAATTTTGAAAAATGCAGTTCAGGTCTTTTAAAATAAAATAAATTGAATTGAATTGAATTGAATTGAAATGTTTAGGTAGATATTTTTTAACAAAATTTCCAAATGCATGTATTGCAATTCATGCACATTTATTACTTGGGAAAATTGAAGATATTCATAGATTTTCCTAAAAATGTAGTTCACATGTTTCTAGCTTGAACTTTTGAAAAGGGTTTATTAACAGGCAATACGATTTTACTTCAAGGATTTTAAGAACCGTTTTCTGAAGGTTTAGGCTACAGTTAATTTTTCACGGAAAATTGAAGTCCATGTTCATTTCTTATTTTTGAGAATGCTTGGCAAAAAAATTTCGAAAAAATGAAATTACATTGAATTTTTTTTTGACAAATACTCAAAAATGAAATTTATCTGACATCCATACAAGCTTTGTATGTCTTCTTTTAAGTAAAATTATATAGGGTTTGGGAAAGTGTTTATCTCACCCAAAAGCGTGAAAACTACTTTGCTTTTTGGAAAATAATATTAAAAATTAACACAATAAAACTCTTCTCATAATTATCACAAGTAACCACTTTCTACCATATACACACTTAATACTCTTCACACTGATTTCCGCATAGTTATATTTTTCGAAAGTATTTACATGATTTAGAAAAAAAATGCCTTCCCACGATTTCAAAACACTTTGCTCGATGACAATATCACAAAAACTGTTCAAAAACTTCGACATTAATTGAGGTGGTTGAAACACGCCAAAAACAATCGAAATTTTTACACTATAATCAGATATTGGATTGGATTCAAATACTAACAGGGTCGTGTCCAGTGTCGGAAAGTTACTATTCGCAATCGCAAGAATTTATTAGTTGACGCGTAGCACGCCGCAGACATTTGAAACAACAGGTATGGCTCGGTGCCATATCGAATCAGCCGCACGACCATCTTCATTGAAAGCCAATTAATGTTGCAATAAATAACAGCTAATTGATAATAATAAACCCTTCCTTGGAGGCAAAGACTGGCGCTTTAAGTCAATTCTTTTCGTCTGTGGTGAGTGCAGGGTGAATTCCTTGAAACTAGATTAAGGTGAACCTCTCTTGTTACGAGATATTTCTATTTATTTTGGCAAGCACGTAACCACAACTTCAGGAAAGGCTGGACGGATACCGGAGACTTACCCCAATCCGATGGTTAGTAGAGTACACAAGAAATTAATTGCTTGAAATCGATCCCTAGATACCTTTGAAGGTGCGCCACTAATATTACAAAAAAAAGCTCTTCACTTTGTAACGTACACAAGGATGGAAATTGAGTTGTTAGGTGAAAGTAGAGTGATCAAATTTGCAGTAACAATTTTCTCCAACGGTTCAGAAAGTTTTGAGGAAAGTGTAAAAAGACGGTCCTCTTTCCAATTATATTTAAATATTCATAGTTCAAGTGTGTATTTCCCACAAGACTGGGTGGGACCTACTATTCCATATTCATTAATCTGTAAATAATTGTATAATTGATAATTGAAATAGAATATTATTAAAAGATTTAATAATATAGTGTTGCATAGGATACGTGGCAATGGTGGTGGAAGATTAACAATTCATCACATTAATCAATACTGGAATATTTCATGAGGAAGGACGTACCATTTCATTATGTTCTTTTTTAATGGACATAAATAAACTTTTGCGGCTATTTTAGAAATTGCAATATTGCTATTGGTAATAGGGGCGGATCCGAACTTTCGATGTGGGGAGGGGGTCATTGTCTCGTCGTAAAGCAATATTGTAAAAAGGTAAAAATGAATTTAAATTCACATTTATTACTTATAATTGGCCTTTTTTCAAACACTGAACGTTATTTGAAAACAAAAGTCTTCCTTTAGTACTCTTTAGTGATAATTGCTCAACGAGCCGAGCCTATGAATATGCATCGAAGCGAGATCAATCAGCGAAAAGATGTTTCAAGCCAAGTTCTAAGGCAATAGGGCGTTGAGAAGAATTTTTGCTATTACCAGACTAACTGGCAGTGCATAATTCGTGCTAGATGTAACGCCGGATTGGTGTGCATTTAAGCTAATACTTCAACGACAGTAAGATGCCTTTCAATATAGTTAGTGTATCTGAAAAGCTATTAGGAGGCATCAACAAAAGTCAGTTTTCTAAACGAGAATGGAATTATTAAGTTACATCCATCATGCAGCTAATCCAGAGAGATCAACGATTCAGCCGAACGTGACACCATCGAAATTAGAAATATTAAAAAGGGATACAACAACAACATCTCCAAATTAAACAACCATGACTTGCATCACTACTCGGTGAGTTACATTTTATTCATGGCTCTGGAAGCAATCTTAATATGGT
>QYTT01091896.1:1415-11455 GCA_006980735.1 Dasypogon diadema | reverse complement strand
ATACGAATTTCTTTTCCTATAAGAATCAGTAAAAAATCATATACGTATTTTCTATACTCCGCAATGTATAGGGACTCATACCAAATATAGAATAAATAATTTTGTAAATTCTTTGGGATAAATAATTTTATCTTTTATACCAAAATTTCTAACCGTGTAGGTATAAACGAAAGTGAAGTGCAGACCATTTAATATTGTTTCCATAAAGTTTGTGCAGCATTATTTCTTAGACCAAAGGACATTCGTGTAAATTCGAATAGTTCAAAAGGTGTCGTAATAGCTGTTTTGTAGATATCTTCTTCAGCTTCTGGATAGATAGTAAGCCCTTACCAAATCAATTTTTGAGAAAGTGGAGTAGTTATTCAAATTAAACGTGAAATTTTGAACGTGTTTGGTACTGTTATCGAATTTAATATTCGATAATCGTCACATGGACGCCAGTCAATGGAATCTTTTTTGGGTACCATGTGCATAGGTGATGATATTGGAGAGGAAGATGTTTCTATAAAATACTAATTTGACCATATGATCAAATTTTAGCTTAGCGATTTTACACTTTTGAGTATCCAATCTTCTAGGTCTTGAAAAAGGTAGTTGGCCTTTAATGATAATATAGAGAACAATGTTATGTCGTACAGGTAAATCGTAATTAGGAGGTTGTCAAAGTGAAAGGAATCTAAGCAAAATTTTACCATACTCATTATCAAAAGAGTAATGTTGAGGTGCAAAACAAATACCTCTTGCTTTACTCATGATTCCATTAACACGTAATTCAGTATTGCCATCGATTAAACATTTTTCAAAACAACAGGTAAATTAAATTGGATTAAAAAGTCTGCACCAATAATAGGCGTGTTGACATTTGCAATAATAAAAGGGAACATTAAATTCTTTCAGGATTCTGGTTCCGTAATTATGAATAGTCGAATTTTCGATCTTCTTTTTATTTACCAATAAATCTGCACCATTATGCTTTAGAAAGGATAACTATGCGGATTCGAAGAGCTTCATATCTATTAAAATGAATGACCTTCAGACAGGTCGAATGCACACTTTCCACTCTTCATTACTAAAATTGAGGAAGCACTAGAAGAGGGTTTGTGTGCTCTAAAAGTCTTAAAATTACTTCTAAATTTTACCAAATTCACTTTACACAAATTCAATTAAAAATTCCCATGTTAGTTCGGCCCATCCCATTTCCATCATAAGCTCCATTCCCACACAAATCCTGGTGTGACTTGTAATTTTCCGTAATATCATATTTTTCCTTGCAACGAAATTATTATCATCAAGGGATGAATTACCTGACATAAAACGTGACTTTTGCTAGAGCGATCAAATTCCACGCCCAAACAGTAGACATGGCCACTGTAGGAAAACACGTATCCCTCAGCGGGTGGTAGGGTGCTCACAAAATTTTTGGATTTGGTTGGACCATTTTAGGTGATAAGTCCGTTTACGGAATTTTTTTAGAATCGACCACTGGACTGCTGGACTAAATTAGTGTGAAAACGGATTTCTAATCAAAAGCAGAAAGTCATCACTGCTCGTAAAAAGATTTGAAATTGTTTAGTGTACTGTTTTACTCCAAAAGTGTTAAATAATATAAATAAGGGGAAAGAACGTAGACACGTATTGATACACATCATGAAAAAATCTCGAGCACCTTTTATATATCGCTGATAACATTCTCAAACCTCGTTAAGTCGAATTGACAAGTCGAAAAGTGGAGTTATTAGGTTTAAGAGTGTTGCACACTAGATAAAAATTATAGACTGCCTTTTAAAATTTAAACAAAGTAAACCTTGAAATTTCCCATTTCTGGCAAGGAAAGCGTCTAGTGTAGATGCGGGATAAAAGAACGTATGGCATGCAGAGTTGCGCCTGTGTTCCAGAGAATCAATTTTTAGACGTAATCGTCTCACCGCTAATAAGCTCGAAAGCCTTCTTTTGGACTTTTTCCAATGCGGACAATGTGGTGCGTTCTGCCAATGCTCAAATATGCGAATTAAATTCAAGTCTGCGCTTTTTAATATTACAAATAATATACACCTAGCTATGAATGTTGATGACCTACATTGCTTACATTTCTTGATTTTTCGAAGGAATTTGATAAGGTAGGGCATACTTGTCCTTAAAATACTTACTTCGGATCCTGCAGAACAGAAAACAAATTGATCTCTACATATCTTACTCACCGTCACCGTCGCCACAAAGTTTTTAGTTGTGTTCAATATTTTACCTCCCTATCAACCGATTGTGATCTGCCACAAGGATCAATTTTGGGCTCCCTACTTTTCTTTGTGTATATTACACAGCCTTCCACTTGACATCCTACATATATTCGGATGAGCCAACCAGCCAGCTTTATTTGTCATTTAAATTGAGAAATATTCACAGTGCTACTAATTATATGAATGGTCACGGTTAATTACTAGTTCATATTAAATAAATTAACTCTTAACTCTTTTAAATCCCATTCGATAATGAAATATCTGCTCCGAGTACGTCACTTCTTGGTTGCAGTCTGGAGTCCTACATTGGATTGTACGTTCTACTATATCTCTACGGTATCATTGAATACAAATTTTTTTCTGGTTATCTGTATGATAGACTTGCTTTTGTTTTTTCAATTACTCAATTGTTTAGTTACTGAATTTTTGGTACAGGCTGTGGAATTCCCTTCTACTTGAAATAAGTCGTCGAACTGGTGGCTGTGGGTTCAAAATTGCCTTAAGTAATCATTGTAGGGATTCCTGGATACAATGAATTTTGATTTAATATTACTACCTATTTTCCTTTTGAAAAAAGCCTACTTTATATTGCAGAGTTCATTTATATAAACTTAGAGTCATAAAAGATTAGAATTTGATTGCTTATCTGTGGTGTCAGAGAAGAAAGGTAGAAGTCAAATTTGTAAATTTTATAGTAGAACGATTTTATTGTTTTCAACAAAACTCAAAGCAAAGTGGCAGTTAGGTCGCTTCAGTCATATGTTTTAATAATCCAAAATGTTGTCAAAAAACTATCCTTTGCATGCTTAAGACCAGCCCAAGATTTGAATTAAAATTCTGCCATAATTAGGAATGCCAAAACTGCAGGTCTGCTAATTTGTATCGTCAAAAATAAACAAAACAAATGTTTTTAGGTCATTATCTAACACTTTTTGAACGTTTGTCGATTTTCTTATTTACGCATGAATAAGTTAAACACAAAATTGGTACTTTCCCTTTCCATATTTTCATCTGAATGTATCGGATGTGAAATTGCTATTTGAGGCAATGCATAAAAAGCAGATGGCACGATTACAAGTATAACTGACATTTTGCATGCCTAATATCGCGCCAAGATTTGAATTAAAATTCTCCCAGTCTGAAAAATATAAAAACTATAAATTTATAATATTGACGAAAATTAAGCAAAAACTTAACCCACCTCTTAATCGTGGATTCACAAGGAAGTCAGTTCCAAACCATTACGCGAAATAATGTACAAATTAAATATTTCTGTCTACCAGTATTCTCCAATCTTATTTTCTACACTGCTTGTACAGCTATATCACTCTTATATCGCTGTAATTCATCTATAATCGCGTTTCACGTTCCAAGTAATAAGAATCTCTATCCAGTTTGCCAAAATTCAGTTTGATTTCTCATTCCTGGAGAGTATGCTGCAGCGCCCCGACAACATTTATCATATTTTTTGCATGCATTATGCTGAAGGATTTTGCATCTCTTTGTGTCATATCGCCTTCTGGAGAAGAAAAGCTTTGGACATTTCAGTCAACCCGTGCAGGACTCTTCCGTTAGCAATCCTACTGCCTAACTCTGCAGTCATACAAAACTATGTGAACCGTGCCCCAATTATGTCCTTATAACTCGTAACAGAGTAATCTATTTAATCCCCTCATACGATAAGGAGGACATATACTCACCCTTCCATAGCGGAACCTCAATGGATCCTGCAGCGAGTACGGCGCTGTTACAAAAATCCTAAACTTTCGCAATGTTCGCCTTCAATACAAAATCGCATAATTTTTTTTTGGATGAAACAATGAGCGAAATTTTTAAATAAAAATAAATTATAGGTGATGTAAAACTTTAAGATTTTCTCGACATGGCAGCTTTTCTATCTTCTGTGGAGAATTTCTGGTTTATAAGCAACTCCTGATGCTTGTGCTTGTGCAGGAAATTTAGAACAAAACAGAATAGCACACTTAATTTAGTTAACGGTATATACGAGATATTGTACAGTGAAATCCTTTGAATTGTGAACTTCAATTTTTGTCTAGGAGAGTATAATACCATGCTTTTCCGAAATTTTAATAGGAAAACATTCATCTCTAACATGAACGCACCACACTACAAATGGTTTACATCCTGACTTTCCTTCATTTCTTTGACTCATTCAAAGCTCTGAAGCGAAATTTGCACTGAGTTCCGGTTCAAATCGGTTTTAAAAACTTCCATGAAAAAAGGATTCAAAGGAAAGGATTCAAACCAAAAAAAGCTACTTTATAAAAAAGCTTTATAGCTTTCGTGGAGTTAATATACTATCAAGGATTCACTTGAAAGTTTAAATGAAATCCAAATACCTGCCTGTGCTATGAGTTAATAACCTTGCGCACCAGCGATAGGTTCCACCATGCTTTATTGAAAACTAGCAACACTTTAGGAGCAAAACAAACCCTATTCCTGCAGGCCTTCCCTCCTCACCTGCAGTGTCTCCTGGCCTCTTGCAGTACGACTAATGTTTCTTATCAGGCTGGTGAACACTTTAGTCGAAGGATTACCGTCACGCTTTCAGGACGAAACAGTTTCCGGCCTCTAAATCCTAAAATCGTAATGTAACTCGGATCTTCTAAAAAATGTTCGCCAACCTCTACTTTGTCTAAAAAAGTAGCACACGTCCGTTTAAAATTTTCTCAGCGCGAAATTTGAACTAGTTTATTTTTGGGTGTGTTTTTTCGGCACCAGTGCACCCCGCTTTTAGTGGATACTAAATCTACGAATTGTCAATTGTCCACTGGCATGGTTGTGTTTTTGTATGTGTCCTTATTTTGAAGAGTGTTCAGTGTGGTTCAGTATGACTTTTGTAGCTAATGCTAATGTGCTCCCCTTGTTTTAATTTGCAAAAGTTCGCCCAATCGAGGAGGATGAATGGGTCTTCCACCGTAGGAGTTCGAATTTTGGACAGATTTTGCGAAAATAACACAGAATGTTCAGTGCAGCGAATGGTGCCAATGACGCTGGTCAACTAGGGAGGATGATTCGGTGCTTTTAAACCAACTAAAAGTAGGTCATTGACCAAAACACGTTTCGGAGCTAATTTGTGTCTGAAAAGTTCTTCTTATGGCTCGTAAGCACTAAGTCATCCTCAATTCATGAAGGCATAAATGGCTAACCATTCTGTATGTAAACTATTCGCAAGTGCTCACTTACAGGTCATTACAGGTGATTTGTGGTGAATAAATTTAGTTTGTTTAGAAGAAGTTACACGTTGTAATCAATGTTTACCTTACACACGAAAACGATGCTATGTTTCAATCTAAAACTGGCGGCATTTTTTCGTTCGTACCGCGAGGAGTCAGTACGTGATCGTAGTCAAAGTTTATGCACCCCATCCTCTCGAACACCACCCAATAGGGATATAGGCGCCTTAAGAGTTCTGCAAAGGCGTGCATCAAGCGTTATGTAAGTATCTAAGGCAAAATTCCCTTCACGGCTTCACGTTATAGATTTCAGAAGTTCTCGTTTCAAGTTATGTGTCAATTGCACTTGAAGTGCAGTTGTAGAACTTGTCCTAAAAATAGAGTATGCCTCGGGCCGATAGCATGCATTCATCCAGGCATTAACATTTGTAACTACCATAGATGATTTTATCAGAAGCTTTTTCAGTGTTTGTGCACTACTATTTAAATCTTTTCGCTTTATGGAAATATCCGTATACAGGTGCAGTTTATGTCTTATGGTTTTTTACCTAGATAATGTTAATGCGCAAAACTAATTGCATTTCGTCACGCTACTCAGGTATTGTTGTTCTAGTATGCAGTGCTTGGCTACATTTTACTCAAAACCATTTTACCTGGGGTGTTTTAATAATTAAATTGTTTTTTTTTATGGCAAGGAGCACCTGTACCAAGGAATGTAAAATATTTCACTTGAAAAATTAAAAACGAAATACAGTGACGTAAAACAATACTTATCTCATTTAAATACATATAATTTTATTATTTCCAAACAATGTTAAATTCAAAAAAATCTCAGAACTATATTCACATAAACTTTTTAAAAAAATGTGTGTAAAATTAAATGAATGTATCAAATTTGTAAGTGCATTGCTTGTTTACAGTGCAAAGTATAAGGATTAAATTTATTATACTTGCATGAATTCTACCGATTGTATAATACTTACATTCCCGTGTAAAAAGCAGATTGTGTGGTCTTCGTGAGAACTTCAGATTTTTTGTGATTTAAAAATTATTTAATTTTCTAATTATATTTTCAATTTATTAAGTCAAGAAAAGTACTCTGCCATTTTCCGATTATTTCAGTCTAGTATTGTTGAGTTTCAAATGAATATTTTGAATCCATCTTTTGGCAATTGAAGACATTCGTGGATGACGAATTACCACTAAAGAAATCGGGGTCAAGTTAGATGGTACGACTATTGAGAAAGCTTGACTTTGTTTAAAAGTGGTGTCAATGCATTCGTCGTGAATTAAATGAAGAAACTCTCGCGAACTGAATTCACGGTACATCCTAAGTACTGACGAGAAGTAGTTTGTCTACTGCAATGCAGTGCCAAAAAAAGACCTAGACTGTGTCAGGAGGACCACTTCATACTTTGTAAAGACCGACTTACGCCATAAAAAGCCAATGATTTGCTAGTAAACGATAAAAATAGTAGACCGTTAGCAGTTAACTCGGCCAAATGAAAAAACCTACCAACTTCTCCCAACATTAAACAATCGAAGAGGTAATGTCTTTTAACATGACAATGCCAGGTAAAATGTAATTGTTGGTAGTTCTACCTCATATTTCTTATGCACCTGACTTGGCACAATCTGACTATCATCTGGGCCTCTCAGTACAGAATTGCTTTAGGAGAAAAAATTGATAAACTTTCATGATGTCCTTGTTGAAAGATGAATGAAGATCGTGGAAAAAGGATGGTCAATATTATATTAATTAATTTTTATGCAAATTTAAATATTAAAAACTGAACTTCTCCAAAGAAAAAAAAAGTTGCTTGCCAACTGAATTAAATATTCGAGATTATCTTGCTGTAACGAATTAAAATACTCTCCTTTACTGCGTCATGAAACTGCCTTTAATTTCCTTTGTGTACTATTTCCAACTCTAACAAGTGTTTAGTCCTTAGGGAGTAGTTTCAAAAATTTCTACCAGCGGGATAAAAAGATATATATTTTATAGTGATACGTTCAAATGTTTCAATACCGAAAAGAATATTCTTATAACAATTATCCTTTCGAGGATAACAAAAACCTTTAAATCCTTGTCAATAGAAAATATATGTTTGGATGAAGGTTTTACATATGTCAGCAGTTATATAATAAATGCATTTGGAAGAAGAATGTAGAGATATGGGAGACTAAAGTAAAAATTTACTTACTTTTATTTATTTATTTATGTATTTGTTTCTTCAAAACAGTTTTTCAAGCTGTGCTTTATGAAGAAATATTTCCAATCTTTTGTTGTGATGTTAAAATTTATATACCTACCTTTATTTAGCTAAGACGATATAGCAGGAGTATACTTAAAGGGCTATCCACCAATAGGTCTGACTACCATAGCTACTTTCGTTAGTCTTAAAAACGTAGTATTAAAAAAAAACTATTAAATATTTTAATTACCTAAGTGATTTAAGAAAATGTGTGATAATTTTCTTCACTTGTGTTAATACCTGCCCCCGCGTTGTTAATTTCAACCCCAAGAAAGGAATGAAGAGTAACAACTGACTTTTGCCAGAAAAATATATTTTATTGTAAAAGAAATTTATTAAGTAAAGATTTTTGCTACTAAAATTATACCTAAATATTTATACAATTATATGAAATAAAACTCATTCAAAAAATTTTACGCAATTCAGAACTACCACTTAATTTCTAAAATTTGTTAATTGTTGTCCTGGACTCCCCTACTTATTCTTCTCAATTTCTCAAAAGTGTTCGATAAAATTGGTGTTCAACGCTAAAAGAGAAAGAAAAGGGTAATTAATAGAAATTTCAAAACAAATATTTAAAGTTCTACCTGGCACCTGGGATTCCCGACAGGTGCAAGCTCCAACGATGATACCTTTCCTGAAAAGAGAACGAAAATTGAAAAAGGGAAAATAAACATCAAACAAAACAATAACACAACATGAAAAACCAAAAAGTAGCACTCAAGCAAGCAAAACTACGAAGAAATTGAAATCTTGACAATTACAACAACAACAACAGGTAAAACTAAAAACATAGAAAAACTACACGAATTTCATGCACTGACATAAACTAATAACATAAAAACATAAAACAAGCAACATAGTACAAATTAAAACAAATTTGCATGAAATTCACAGACACCTGAGGTGACAATTTGCAAAAAACTTTGCACCTTGACAGGTGTCCGCGAATTTGCAAATTTCCACGAAATTTTAAAAACAACACACTAACTTGCACAAAAAACATTCAAAAATGAAGAGTTTCACTACACTCACCTGTTTTATAACACAATAACACTAAAAATCACCTTTAATTAACAAAAATCACTTCACTCGCGCGCGTCACTACCTCGATCAAAAACATCGCGAACTTCACAAACAGCTGGCATTTGACACATCAAATTGGAGTAAAATTTCGCGACGAATTTGATGGTGCTGCCAGATTCGCGATATTTTCGGCGGTTTTCGCGATATTCGCGATTTTTTATTTATATATTCGCGATAATAAGTGGGAAAGAGAGAGCACGTGCGAGCGAGACATAAAAATTAATTCTCAAATTTGCTCTCTCTGGCGAAATAAGTGGAAATCGAAACAATTATGTCTGCCATCGCCATATTATAGCAAAAATAAATTTTTTAATCATATTTACGAAATCCAACGAAAATATTTATGGGAAGGTAAAAAATAGATAAGTCCTTTAAGAAAGAAAATTACAAAAACAAGTTGAGTAAATTTTAAAGAGTGATTTAAAAGATATTTACAAAAATGCATAAATTATGGATATCGATTTCCTGAAAAATATGGCGGCTTAGGCTATAAAAGCAGCGTGAGTTGTAGGACTCGTTCTCTTTCGTTCTTCGACCACAGCAAAAACCACATGCCAAGGTGCAAGGTTTTTTTTGGAACATCAGGTGGTAGCCATTAACAATAAATTTAAACCTAACATTTTTTCAGAAATTGCAACAGAATCACCGCATGCCAGAACATCGTGATTCTAAGTGCAATTTTTCTTTAATTTTCTTTTCAGATTAAGCTAGAAATAAGGAGAATTTTGTGAAGTGAAGTGTGTGAAGTGTAGAAATAAGTTTTTTTTCCTTTTTTTTCTTTTTTTTTGGAATTTTATTTTTGAGCGAATTTTTAATTATTAATTAGTTAAGTTAATTTTAGTAGTGTATTTTTTTTTTGAATTGATTATTGGATTGAGTTAGAGTTAGAAAAAAGGTGAATAAAGGCTAGTGAATTTTAAACCGACAAGACGTCTTTACATTCCGCTACACGAAACCTGGTCCTAACAAGGTGCCCGTCCTTTATCCTAATTTCCTGATAAATTTGCACTGGACCTTGTCAGGTCCCAACATTTTTTGGTGGTTCCATCCAGGAATTCTTGTCTGGTCAAATTCACAAAGCTAACTTACAAAGCAATAATTTTCATTAGAAATTCGCTCAAATTCGTAATTTGTCCTTCTGGTTAAAATGGGAAAGCAACTAAAGGCATTGCTTATCAAGGAGCAAATTTCAAGAGATAAACTTGAAAAATCCATTAAAAATGGATCAGAAACACCAGAAGAAAGGCGTACGGCAGGTTTTTATGAAA
>QYTT01091895.1:0-36711 GCA_006980735.1 Dasypogon diadema | reverse complement strand
AATGTGGAATCTACGAAGCTTTGTTTTTTTAGATCTTTGTTCGTATTAATAAACAGAATCGGTATGAAAATTGAGAAAGGTAGCTTTTTAATATTTTTATGAATGACGACGTTTTGCAAGCTAGAAATTACTTTTTTCACAATATGAATGTTTCCAATATCTCCCAACTTTGCAGTTAACGCAAAATGTACTCTCAAACTAATCCGAAAAGAATAACTCATAAGCTGATGGACTTATGCACACATAACTTTGAAAGTGCTGAAAGAGAAGTACACCTTTAAATTTTCCGTTCCCTTCCACCTAGTTTCCATGCGATTAACTTGGAAGCAACTGTACCTTTTTCATACTTTTTTCAGCTCAATAATTGCATTCGGCTCAACGTGTGTTGTTTAGCAGCCTATTGCCATATAGTCCATACATACGTCGTGAAGAGTGAGTATATCGAAAAGAAATACATACGTGCATGATAGTAACGCAACCATTCAATTTTACTGAAGTGCAAACCTACATTATTGAAAAGTCACAAAGGCCAAAACTGGGTAATAATCCGAAATCAGTTGCAGTCCGACCTTTCTTGGTGCAATGCAATAAGTGCTTTGAGGTTGTCTTAAAGAAAAGTAAACTTCGTCTAAACTAAATCGTTACTTAAAAATTTAATCTAAAGTTCATCAAAACTTCAAATCCGATTACGAAGAACACTCCACACACTAACCCATTTTCCGTTCATAAAGCAAGCTGAAACTTCCGCTTTCCCGTCCAAGAACAAATGCACAAGCACTTCGGAGTGGCTGCGTTCGATAAATACAAAATTGAATAAGCAATCACTGCCGCCTCAAAGGAAAACTCTCCACCAGCCCCCATAAGAGGAATTAATCACGGACCAAAGAAAACTCATGCAATTCAACAGTGTAACTTGCGTTCATAGAATCAGCCAGAAGTTGGTTCACACCACGTGCAAGGACCCCGGTGATAGTGGAGTACTGGAAGTCACCTATTGATGCCGGTGGGGAAAAGGTATAGGCACCGATTGCCAGTGACACAGATTTTGTCCTTTCATCTTTGAATTTAGGGTCCTGGGTTGGAGGTTTTCCAAAGAAAATCACAAATAAGTGTAAGAGAAAGAGAAGGCCATCGGTTCTCTTGAAACTTTTAAGGTAAAGAGCAAATCTTTCAAGACGACGCGACGGCCGGCAAGACAACTCCATCTCTAGCCAACTCGCCCAATGCAAAGCAGCCCCAATCCCCAAAGCGCTGGAGAAGGCGCTGAACGTCTCTTTAATTCTGCAAGAAGTTAAAAGTTGAAGAGACTCCGCAGCTAAGCACACAACTGCTGGCTGACAGTGCTGAGGCTGACTGGGCTGCATATAACTTTCCTCGGCGCCAACGGCAGAGTCAATTCAAGTTGAAACTGCCTTTCGCCTTTCTCTATAAATTCCGTAAACCTTGGCCATGAAATCTCATTCTGAGTTCAAACTTGGAACCTTTCCTATCAAGGGTTCAGTGAGACGTGTGATCGTGGAAAACGGGTACAGGGTGTGGAAAAACCAGGTGTTTTTTTTAAAGTGCTAAGTCGTCTAAGTTAGTTTTAGGGCGACCGAAACTGATAGGATTCTTTCTGGTCTAGTGCAACAATAAAGCACATCAGAGGATCATTAGTGCGTCCGATAGGGTGGATAGGGAGGGTCGATTAGATGCTGGCCGTGAACGAAGGAAAGCCGCGATCAGAGATTATTGACTAAAGGAAATCTTGTTGGTGGTTCGAGTAGACTGCGAACTGAAGTGATCGAGACTTCCGTGAGGATCTGCTTTGTCTTCTTTCTTTGTGAAAAAACGAAAATTTCGCAACGGATAACATCATTAAACTGTTCTCTGCGATATCCATCGGGACCGCTTTATATCTAATGAGGCCTCATTAACGCCGCCGCGCGTTGCTGGTTTTGTTTTCATTTCAATTAAGACGACATTTTCCGGTAAAGTGCTAGTTTCTTGCTGTTTTGACTTTTGAATAAAAGACTCCTAGAAATGTGGAAATTATTGAAAAAAATAATCCTGGGCTTATTCACACTTCATCTAGTATCTTGTGCAGGTAAGTGAACTGGAGATTGGTTTAGTGACTTTTTATGTATGAACGCAATATTTGTGTGTCGTCTTTGTAAAGTAAAAGAACACATTCTCGTAATTTTTGAATTATGTATTTGATTACAATTATTTACTTGAGTGCGATGCAAGTGGCTTACTTAACTAATTACAGTATCATTGATTCGATTATCAGAGGAATTTACAAATCGTCTAGTCTTCGGATTAAGCGACATATGCAGTTTCCTTTAAATAAGATAGAAAACATATGTTGTGCCTTCCGTTTTATATTTGTGACTTCCAGTCAAATTCCAATTATTATTGCATATTCATTAAGCAACGATGGTTCAGTTCTCTGGCTGTATCTTTAGGAATTTCAAGCCGCAAATCCTTCCAAATGTACATATTGAAATCGTACTACGTTTTAACACCAGGTTGGGACAAGACATGTATTGTGTTCAAGATTTCTTTTTATCAATATTTGTTTTATAAATAATGACTTAAGTTTTGTGTGAGTGAGTTATCAAAATAATCTGTTTGACCCAATCGGCAATTAACACCGGGTCAGAATTAAAGCCGAAATAGGACTATGTATCGGCATAGGCAAGGGCAGCTGAACATCACCAGCATAAAGATTAACTGCGCAATGCTCAGAAACATTAATCAAATCATTAATATACAAACAGAATAACAGAAGATAAAGGATTGATCCTTGCGGTACTCTAGGGTAGAGTGGTTTGCACTAAGAAAACTCTCCACCAGCATTAACTACAGGGTGTTTCTTGTGGAAAATAGGAATAGATGTTTTTGACAACAGAACTAGATAGGTTAAACAGCAGCCTTATAATATCAAGCTCCTTGGCGAAATCTAATAGACATAGAATAGCAGAACATCTCTTTTCCATATTTTGCCGTATGCTCTCCACAAGTTGAATAAGATCAGTAGTGATGCTTCTAGTCCTCTCTAAATCCCGTTTACGTATCAGTAGTTTTTGTCTATTTGTATAATAATTTATGATAATATTGAAAGAATATTAATTGGTGTATAATCACTTGGGCTATTTGCTTTCGTGTGATTTTTGATTACCCGCCAAGAAGAGACGGCCATATAGAGTTTATCCAGAGCCGCTTGGCAATTACATAATTTATTCTCACTGGTCGATATACACCTCCAAGCTCTTTTGGCAGGTATTAATCCACTGTATGCTGAATGGGATATAAATAGGTTGGTAATCCCCACAGCTATGGGCGATTATAACGTAATTGTTGGAGCCGCGGGCAACTGGCAGTTACTGTATGAAACCTATCTCTCTCTTAACGTAATTAATTAAACATCGCCCATATCCACATGTTCCCTCAAAAACGTAATTCGTTGGTATATTTTGCTAAATTTTTAATGTTTATATTGCCACACTTCTCTGGAGAATGATCGTACAAATAATCTACACGCAACCCTTTTGGATCTTTAACTGTTTACTCGGGATATTAGCCTCATATCTTCAGACAAAGTTAGTATTAGTATTATTAGTATTTATCGCAGCAGAAGGTCAGTGATCCTCACTCACTGAGTAGTTGCAGTATCTCGAAAAATCTTATCCCAGATTTGGATCGAGCAGAGGAGAAATTTTCACAGCAACGATGAATAAAAAAGGGACATTGAAGACGTTAATATTGTATACTGCCTTTTGCTGCGTTGAGTGAAGATCACCGACCTTCAATTTGATGACAACTCTGATCGAAACAATTTGATTTCAATTTAGTTGACGATCCGTTTGGATTTTCCTCTGTTTATCGATTGAGTTGATTTTACTATAGTTTGACGTTGTTTTTTTTATTAATACAATTTGAAACAATGTGGACAGTGGATAAAAACCTATTTATATGTTTTAAAGAACTCTAAAGATTTTAACTTAGCAAAATTGAGATTTTTTGCCTCACCTGGTGAGTGTCAAATAAATTTTTGAGTTCACAAAGGATAGATCTACAAAACAATACATCTATCTATTCTTTTGCCCTATGTTTAATTGAAATTTTTTTAGTTCAGTGCCATATTTCTCTCCCTCAAGAGAGAAGCATTTTTGGTATCAATATCTGGTGTGCTTTTGTTCGGAAACTCTCCGTCTATTTATATTCTAATGTCTATACGCTGAATGCTCCACATATATTTTTTAAAAGCAACATAGCTTCGTTGATTTTCAACATGTTTTGATGAAACTTTCAGAAATATTCTTGGGAGGTTATCCTAAAAGAAGATGTAAAAATCCTAGAATCCATCATTTGACCCAACTGTCTACATAAAACCTCTTGTGGAATTGAACCCATTTCTTAAGTTTTTAATGTTGTATATTAGACCTTCAGACTACAACTTATGCTGAACAACTCAATTTTTATTAGAACGCCTCAATAATTGCAATAGCTATTCTGTTACTAGTAGAACAGGGACTAGAACAAGGTTACGTTACTAATTTATTGAAGGCTCAGCACTATTGCTGTTTTTCGCATGGTGAGATCAAACACACCACTTTACTAAAACAGCATAACATTAATAATTGCAGATACATACCTTGGTATTAGCCATTAGCTGCCACCGTTTTAATCATGGCTGCACCCGTTTATTCAAAATTTTGGACTCTTATTGGAGCTCCCACCTGCCTAGGCAATGTCAAAATTCTTGTGAAAATTTTACTTCTTGCGATTTTTACCTTTTGGGCTTTTTTCTCAAATTATTTTGGAATTATGGTGCTAAATTGTTTCTTTGTTAGAGCCATTGTTTGTGTTGATGTTAATTGTTCCTTTTAGAGTCTTTTGTATATAATTTTGTGTGTCTTTTTATCTTACATTTAAGTTTTGTGTCATTCTTTTCAAGTTTTTGTATCTTTCTGTACGTATTATTATTTGTGTCTTTCGCTATTCCTTTTGTGTCTCTCATATGTATTGTTTTGTGCCTATATTGTATCTTTTTTTATATCTTTTGTATATACAATTTGATACGATAGCTAGTGGTGCGATTTGTGATGTTTTAAAAGAAATAAAGAGCCTAGATAAATAAAAAAAAGTTATTATTTCATAAAATTGATGGTGTCTTTATTTTTCTCAAAAATAAAAATGCAATTATATCCGACAATTGCCTATTATATGTTTCGTAAGTGTAACATGTAGGATGGATATTATTGCGATGCTGCAGATAACTCCCAATTATCGGTGTCACCACAATAATATCTGTTAATTCACATTTCTAATTATCATTTGTCTGGATTAAGAACTCATAATGATTAATTTTTACAACAGACGTGTAGAGGAAATCAATAAAGCGTTGTGAAAAATTCTACGGAAGAATAAACGAACTACCGATTTTATGAAATGACATTTTAGAAATAAGTAGTTACTTTAAAATAATTTTTGCGTTTACTGAAATTGATACTGATTATTGAATAAAAACAAATGAAAACAAAAACTAGTACTGGAGCATAAAAGCAGTAGTTTTCCAGGTAGTTTAATTAATTGCCAGTTATCGACAATGGTCTATCATTTTGGATTTATTTGGAAATTAGATTTAATGCTCGATTTTTAAAATAGAAATTATCTATGCTGCAGTTATGTGCCGAGCTTTGAAGGCAGAAAGTAACCAAAATGCTGGGCTAGGATCCATTACTTTTTATGACTTCACGATATGTCAAATTATTGCATAAATTCCATAGCGGTTAATTTTCCATTTGCAAGGTCTGTATGTTTACTTCTGGGTAAAAAAACATGAGTAAAAATCGTTTTTAAAGTGGAACAGGAAAGAGTTACTTTTTGGGTAAATCGATGAGAACAGAGGAATTGTCAAAAATAAACTTGCACTGTACCGCTTGCTATTATAATATTCTTTATTAATGTACAAATTTCGTATAAAATAGAATAATTTTAAACTTCACACGAAGTGAATTGAACTCATTTAACTTAAACGTCACAAAAGGTGAATCAGCTGTAAAATGTTTAATTTTGGGTGTAAGGGGAAATATAGCGAGCTGCCCAATTTCCCCAACTTCAGAAGTTAACAAACGCAGTGTGGACGAAAATGCTCAGTTTCGTTCAAAAGCTTTTGAGTAAACAAACAGGCCTACAAAGTAATACACAGTTGTACATAACGGAAAACAAAGCATCACACAGATCATAAACGTGACAAACCGAATTTGGGGCTTGCTAAACATTTGAAATTGACACAGGTGTGATGTAAGTGCCTGTTATGTCAACGCGATTAAAACCACACGAAGTGGTTGAATTTTGAATGGCTGAAAAAGTAAATCCTAGTCGTTTATGACAGTGAAACTGTTAATCGAAATACTGTGAATAGGTGACCAATAAGATTTCGTGCAACTGGAGCCGGTATAGCGAACACTGAGGATGAATTGAGGATCGCCACTCAGCTGGGGTACCGAAAGACGAACAAATGTCTTCAGGCTTTTTATTCTCTGTGGGCGTTAATTCGATTCCAGCACAGGGCGCGGCGATTTATCTGAGCACCAATGCTTAAGGCAATTCTACTGACGGGATTTGTACTCGCCAAACCACTAGGATGTTGTGCAGTAAAAATTTCATGTCAAAAATTGTGGCTTACTCGCAATATTTTGTCAATTTCCTCTTCCGTAATTTCCCTCCGCCAAAGCTGCTGTCTGCATCGTAGGGTTGCACCCTTAACTTAGGCACTATCTTAAAAAAACTAAAATGTACTTTCATACCTTTTCTATATTTCATTCTAATATCTTTTTTCGTTTCCGAGTTATGGGCGGGTGTACATTACTTTTCAACTACCCCTCAAAGTAGTCAAACTAGGGGCTGTGATTGAGTGCATAATTCTAATAGAAATTACCTCCGTTCGAAGGACCATCTCAGTCCGCCTCCCTTAGCAAAAAAGATCTCCAATAATGTGACAGCTGACAACAACTTCCGTTTCTGAAGGCTTTTCCGAAAGTGTATCGAACTAGGACTATTCACCGGCACAGATTTGTAGAAGATGAGAAAAGAAAAGAGAAAGAAGAATTTCTTTGAATCAATTTAAAAACAAAATGACGCCATGAACAAGCCTAGCGTCGTGTTCCATGAAAGTCGACGAAAGGTTTGCTGTTCTGCTCGATGACTTATCGAAAAGGGCTTATAATAAAATCTCCAATGGATTAATTTTTTCCTACGTATCTTAAAAACAGCAGTTTTCATGTATACCATGGAAAAAACTGTTGTCGGTAAACGGTAAATAGGTCAATTGTTGTTAGTATCTACGTAATTTAGTTTTTACCGGCTACCCGGAAGTTTTGCCGTAATTCCGACAAGCAAAACTGTAATGGATTAAGAAATTCAGTAATGAATAAGTATCGCCGTTAAATTTCTTTAACCTGTGGAAATTCAGAGGTGAGTAGAGCGGTTATAGCCCTGCAAATTCCAAATGCGCTGCGGCATAAACTTAGACGTTTTATGCTTCAGATTAAGTTGGCTGAAATTTATTTACGGCATAAATTAAGTCTGGCTTTATTTTCCGTCATAAATGTTTTGTGTGTAAATAAACGGAGTACTTTTATATCTTCCGTGTAGGATCCTGTTCTGCTTTCTTTTCTCTTGCTTAATTAGCAAAGTAACAAGAGGAGCTTGTTGTCAGTGCAGTGCATAAGGATCACTTCAGCAGCAGCAGCAGTTAGACCAAGCAAAACTTATTGCACTTTAACGCCGGACGCTAAAATATTTCCTGGGGAAATTATGGTCCGTAAATTCTCGTCATTCAGATAACTCTGCCAGCGTTGGATCTGAATGTGATTAAGATGGGATATGAAAGTCACTGACAATGAGTGGCGTATACACTTTTAATTGCGGTCAAATTATGATGCCTTGTCTTTGGATCGAAGTGCCAAGAAGATGCCAGAAAAATTTAATTAAGATAACCTTTCACGGAAATTGCATTATGGCACAGCGAACCGCTAATCCTCTTAATACATCATGCCTAATTACGCGCTTGTTTATTCTGGCAGCTAAGCTTCTCATTTGCCCAGGCCCGAGTGCTATAACAGTAGAAATTGTAGGAAAATCGATAGTGCTGCTTTTAAATAATGATGGCAATCATCGGGAAAGGTCCAAGCCTATCATGCGGTATGACTGCAAGTGATTTATCACAATTTCATCCGGCGATTGATGTTGCTCGAATCTTCTCAACTTTTCAAATGTTTGCTTAAAAATTGGAAAACAAAAAACGACGAAAACGACGTGTGTAGAAAGTACACGATATCATCCGTCCTGCCTGCAATGAAAGGCGACCTACTGCTGTGACGAAGAAACAAAATCCGTTGACCACTTTCACTGAGCTGACGATTACAGCATTTGCTTTGACCTTAATTTTCCGTTCCATTGCGATTAGCTCCCCGGCGTGAATCTTAGTTATCATGGCGTGAATGGTCCGATGGCGGATGGCAGTGACTCCGCCAATTTAAGTCGCCAATTAGTGCTTCAAATTGGTGTCGATTAATTATTCAACAAGTACGTGACAGATTCTAATTTATCCAATTTTTTCCCTTTGTTTCGAGGCAGGTTTAATAGGTGCGAAAAACATGACGAATGAATTTGGAGTGAAGCAATTACACGATCCTTTCTAAAATGAATAATTTCCGGACTGAAGATGTGATACTCATCCAGCCTCCAGCCTAATTAAAAAAGAAAAGCAATGAGAAATTAGAAGTATGTACTTTCACTTGCTTTACGCGTATCCTGACCACTGCATAAGGCTTTAATCACCTTAATAAATATTTGGGATGATATCCCAAGGTATTGAGAATTGAGCATAATAACTACACAAATACATACATATATTTGCAAATAATGATAAATTAATGGAATTTATAAACATTCAAACTGAAACCATAGTAAAAGTTCCTTAACTTCGCTCTTGGATGTAACACAGACATTGATCTTGACTATGCGCATAAGCAAGCCTTTTGCAGCCTTGCTTTCCGAGAACACATCTTCCGATGCCTATCCGTTAATGAGATGTTTATTACCCGTTTTATAGAAATGTGAGCAATTGCCTCAACCACTGGTACCCAGATAGAGTATCGCAACCTTTGCAGGATTCGAACCCACGCCCAGAAGAAAATCTGCAGGAAATAAGGCCGCATATCTATAACATGAACTATAAACACCTTTTGCCACATGAAGGGCAATACTTCATGGCTTAAATTATCAATAGTCTAAATAAAATCAAGAAACCACTTACCCGGATCAGGGCTTCCATCTGAACTGCGAAAAAAGGACCAGCTAACTTTACACAACACAAAACCCGGAAATGTCGCGAATACTTTATACTTCCAACGACCCTAATCCAAAGCGCAAGGGCTAATTAAAAGATTTTGAACCATGTCAAAAGAGCTATCAACAAAAGTTAATTTTCCGAAATTTCTAAGGAAATATGCCAGATAAAATTTTTATGTTATAATGGGATGAAAGAGGAAAAGGTAGCGAATATTTTCTACCTATAAATTTTTTTTTTAAACCGATTGGAATCGGTTCATACCAAATTAGGAAATATTCCATAATTTATTGCGGCCAGGGCGTGTTTCCCATAAAATCGACGGCCTCACTAGGTGAAGGGATTCAGTCAGTAGAAGTGGAAGTTGGTAGAAGCCAAGGAAAGAAAATTGGACCAACAGGAGAAGAATTAGAGGATAAAGAAGCAACAGAAGAGGTGAATTTAACAGAAGAGTTTCGAACGGAAGAAAATTGCAAGAGGGAGGAATAAAGTTGTGCCAGCAGTGAAGATCCAGGAAGAAGTAAAAAAGTAAGTCCCAACCGGATCTCAGGGAATTAACACCACAGAAAAAAAGGTAAGTATTGAGTTTTCTTTACCTTAGATTTTTTTGATAGTATAATAGTGCAATAGTGTTGTGAGTGATGCTTTGCATGCGCGTGCTGTTTTGAAATTTTCTTTTTGGATATGAGAGCATTGTATGTTAAATAGGAGGAGTTGAATCGAAAAAATACATTTTATAATATGTTCTCTTAAAAAGTGTTTCGTCTTTAGTGTGCAATTCGCGGACTCGCCCTATTGGGTCAGCAGGTCAACAGTACGTCACGTTTGGCTGCTACCAATGCGGCTAACTCCGACACGGTGCAGTAAGAACATGCAGAACTTCGTTTTCTGTACTTCTCTTTCCTAAAATCCTAAACACAATGGGCCACGCCTCCTAAATTCACTAAAAGTCTGCTCAGCGCAGTGTTCAGCTTAGCTGTTTTCTACTGCTACTAACACATGAACCTTTTTTTTGTGAACAGTTCAAAATAGTAGTACATGGGCTAACGAAGTATACAAGTCCAATTTTGCCTATCTTAAGCATTCATAAAAAAGAACTCAATGTTCTAGCTCTTCTTAGCTCTTCTTCTTGTGCATGGCTTGCAGTTTAGAGGGTTTTGGTCTAGTAGGATAATTTTGTGTCTACTATCATGTTCAAGTAAGAATTTAACAGCGTTTTTTGTGAGGGTAATTTCCGTTTCTACTTGCACATCTGCTATTTTGGGGATTCATTTTATAATAACCAAGACTGCATCTGTCTCCTCAGTTGCTAGTGACCTCAAAACCAAGAGTCCACACGTATTACAACTTGGCTAAGTCTCCTCTGAGCTTCCACGGTGATTCTTACGATGATTACTGCAGTGAGCTTATCTTCATAAAAAAAAAGGATCCCTCTGACATCTCCATCCAAAGAATCCCATCGTAGGATGCATCACCGAAATCCGGGCCTAGGTTTGATTCCTGTGCCGCTCCCGACGTAATTTTCCTCCTCCGTACTCCCTATTCCGTCTACAGCTCCCGGTCATAAAGATAACTTCTGATCAGCCATATAGTAGGTTTTTGGGCCCCTGAAGTGATTCTTCAGCTCAGGCAGCAGACGGCATATATGACCAACGACCATCTACTCTCTAGATTTACAACTATCTATCTTACCGAATAAAAACCTTTCTGGCGATTTAAATCAAAACCTAAGTTGTAAAATCAATACGTGTTCTCAGGAGGAAAACGAGGTCTATTGCAAAGCAAACAGCGACGACAGCAATAAAGACGGTCACAACATTTCCCTCAGCATCATGTCATTGCGGATGAATGAAGTATCTCCTCTTAATTACTTCGCCCCTTTTAATTCAAATATCCACACAGTGAGAAACAAGTATTTTCTTTTCAAACCGCGAACAAATAAAAGCCCAAGATCGATGTAAACTGCAATTCTCTGGCTAATTTCACGATGTGCTTCATAGGCTATTGACTGAGTCAATCCCACTAGCGCAGTGCCGTTCGTTTCATGTCCGCTTTTTACTTCTTAATGGTCCGTTCGATAGATATCTCAATAAATAATCAAAGCGGAGCTATGAAACGACCTTTTCTTGTACCGCGCGCCTTCTATAAATACATCGGCATGACGTTATTATTTCATTGTCCGAACGACAAATGCAGCCTCGAAAGTAGTCAGCAGCGGTCAGTGCGCCGCCGCAAGGAAGTACTCCGACACACATTTACTATCACTGCCCGCTAAGATGCTGTCCGGCTTCCTTTCTCTGACTGTCATTGAAAGCCGTAGGCGATGACAAACTGAATGGGCCTCGACAAGCAATAGAAACAAATAGAAGCAGACAAATCCGCTTAAAGAGTAGATGACACAATTATCCAGGTCCAACGTCCAACGGCCAACAGAATTTCCTTACAAGATTAAGTGTAGAAGTAGAAGGGACCGTTAGCAAGCAAGCCTTCATAAATTGCCACATGAGGTACTCTGCCTGCAGTGGGCTCTATGGGAGCGAGCATTGAGCAGATGCGATATGAAATCAAGAAAAGGAAGCCTGCAAAACTGGAACATGCCG
Source organism: Dasypogon diadema (assembly GCA_006980735.1). NCBI lineage: Eukaryota > Metazoa > Arthropoda > Insecta > Diptera > Asilidae > Dasypogon > Dasypogon diadema. The sequence continues at coordinate 24,768 of QYTT01091895.1, read as the reverse complement.
GGGCGATTCCGAAACAGAGATGGATCATAGTTAGTCCAGTCCAGCACCAGCACACTAGACTCAACTCAAGACAGTCAAGCGTGGCTAGTGCAGGGTCAGATGAGGTGCGCTCGTTTTTTTTCCTCCAATTTTTATAATTATTTCTCTAAGCAGATTAATTACGCTGCAAACAGTGTAGATCGGCAGCAAGATCACTCGCGAGTTATGTAAACTTCACGGTCCCGTGTGCATAAATTTAATGGCACGCGCACATCATCTCCCGCTACAGAATTTGTTTTTGTGTTCCCTGCCATTTTGGGGTTAATTACTTCGAATTTTTACCGTTCCCGACAGTAACCAATTCGACTTACAATTACTGGTTTAAATTCGAATTAGTTAATACCCGTAAAAAATGGTTATTTTGCGCGTTTTAAAGTCATTGATCCAACCGTAAGGAAAACACTCTCTTGCGATGAAAAGTACCCTTTGCTTTTTTTCTAGTGCAGTTTTCCCTTGCTTAGTTTCAACCCCTAATACGAATTAAATAAAATTCGGTGTGACCAAAGAATTCTATTTATTTTTGCAAATTCTTTCAATGTTTTTCTCCCTATTTTGACTTGAATAGTCCGTTGGATTTTCGTCATCATCAGCATTTTAAATTAATGCGGCCATGTTAAATACAAAGCAGCCTATTTTCAACCCCCAAAGGAATTTAAATTTCCGTTGCAACTCAAACAAGCCCAACATTTGTTTTTATATTAAACAAACACTTAAACAAGTGTAAAAGAGTACGGGTAAATCGTGAAAACTCGCTTAAGGTAAGTTTAGACGGGACAGTAAAGTTGCGACATTTGGAAAAAATATTGCAGGAAATTGCTTCTAAGTCTGCACAGGCGATAGCAAAATTATGCCCCTGACAACTTGCAGAAAGTAATTTCACAATATACATAGACAGAATTTGACGGCAATACTGAAAAGGAAACAACAGTCTCAGTCATGCCAGCACTCGCCAGATAGAAATTTGTCAAAGTAGCTGAACTTTTAATAACGGAAATTCAGTGCCAGACAGACACCAATCACTTGCTGATTTAGTCTACACGTGATATTGACATATTTTTAATAATGAGTAAAATAAAAATGTTGGTGTCGTTTAGATGAACATGTTAACTGTCAGCCCGAAGAATCGCTGGGAATTTATGTCTCGTCTAAACTTTAACCTTCAGTTGTTCTTTTACAGCTAATCTATTATTTGAACACAAAAAGTGTGAATGTATTAGTAAAATAAATTTAAAATACCATTCATTGAAAACTAATCGTAGAAAGTTTTTAAATCGTTGCGGTTTTTTAGGTTAATCTCATTGTGGCTATCAGTGTAAAAATTATTTAATTAGAAATGCAACGTTGCATTATTTTATGTATTTTCTAAAAACGTACTAATGTTTCGTAAGTAGAATGTAAAGCACTGTATTTACGGAAGTATTTCACCAGCGTTATTGAAGTAATTGAACCACACACCGCATGATCAGCGGCATGATGGCAAATTGCCGGAGATCTCTTAAATAATTGTGCTGACAGTCAATCTGTCAAAAGGTTTGAAATTCAAGCTTCTCTTTGAACTCACATTACATCCGACCAAAATATTCTGCCAAAATACTTTTATGAGCCTTTGTATGAAATGTGAAACACAATAATTGGCCTCTTGAGAAAGGTGGACTGACTCCCCACGTTCTGCGGATCACAAAAAGCCGATTGTTCGCTCATCTAGCAATCAGACAATAAATTAGAAGCACTAACGGGGCAATCAATTAGCAACTTGTTCAAACAGTTTTTTGCGCGTATCTGTAGCGAACGACGCACCAGCGACATGCTAATGAAGTCTTCACTCAATTCAGGCACAAAGAACAAACCTTACGCCTGTGCCTCATCAATTTAAGCCCATTTGAGCGCGTCGTGAATTACCCGCTCAGCAGGGATGAGTCAGGTGAGCCTCCGCGTCGTAATTACTCCACTTAGCTCTCTAAAAAAAGACTTAAAATCCGAACCGAAATCGCTAATTACAGACTCGGAAGGCCTCACATCCAGCGTGAAAGTTGATTTAATGGATCACGGTCATTGTGAATCACCAAAAACATTCCGTTACCGGGCCCTCTCGGGATCAGAACACTCCAATTAAGTTCCCTTCAAATGGACTCGTAACGAGTTACGAAAGAAGAACTGTGCACGGGGCATCCGGCCTCTGGAAGACGATCGCAGGCTTTACGTAACTCCCATTCGACGTGGGACCAATCCATCATGCCGTGATCAGCAGAAACGTCATCATTCGATTCGACAAGCTTTTACTGTGTGCTTAGAAATTCGATTTACGCCATCAAGATCGACCGACCGCACGGTTCCACGCATCACGATCACTCCTTTGATATCGTCTGAGATCTGACAATGATGCTGGGCTCAGTGAAGAGGCCTCGTTAGTTACCATAGGCCTAAAGGTTACGGAGGATGTCTTGATTACATCAAGCTGCTGTCAGTCGGAACTGCAGCCTGTGATGTTTTCACTGTCTTCAGGTGTTATTGACCCTTCGGTGTTCTATCGCAGGTGTCTAAAATTGATGGAAATGCTCCACAGAAAGTGAACCTTGTTAATAAATTTCGCTTTAGGTGAGTGATTTACTTTTGCCTCCGTTTGTACGCAAGTCTACTCTATTACGGGCATTTGTCTTCGATTTGAAGTGGTGCCAAAGAAAATTCCCTGTGTCGCCATCAGTTGCAGTTCGAGCGCAACAATTTAATAATATTGCAAACCTCTTCTAAATTCACGTCTGTTGACCAGAAGGCTGAAATGGCTTGCGAAAGTTTAACAAATTCGTTTTGTCTACTATTATTTTCTTATATCCATGTAGTAGGCAGCACCTAATCCTTTTCTCTTAGTAACTGCTTGTAGTCTTCGTGAGATCGATTCTATCTGGTTTCTGCAACACTCACCGAGTTGGTTGAGGTGCAGCTCCATAGATCTGCTCCTCTGTGGGCGCGCGATCGATTTCAACAAAGGGTAGGCACGGTGATTTATTTGAGTACCAACATGACTGAGGCAATTCTACTGACAAGAATTGTACTTTCGAAGCCACTGCCACTTTTTAAAAACTCCTATTACCCATCAGTTCACTCAAAATGATTTATTTTTCATTTTTACAACAGTAACAAAAAAAGGAAAATTTCGTCCACTTTTGGGTAATACTTTTGTAACGAACCTTTTGCGGCCCGTACATAAAATAGGAAAAAAATGTAAACAGGCCGAGATTTGATCGCAAACTCCTCTGTACGAGCTCGAGCTCGATAAATTCCAGTGAGGTAAAATAAAATAATGGCCCGACCGAGATTCGAACTCCGACCGGTCTGTATGCGAATGTGAAATTTGTCTTCACTATATGATTCGCATGTGAGGTTTAAATGAAGTGTATATTAGCCTCGAGCTCGGAACAGTCAGTACAATTTCTCTTCCTACCGTGTCCGAGTAACCAAGCTCCCCAAATACCAGAAACCCCGCGAATATCCCTACTGGCACGACGGAGAGGATATTCGAGTACGCACCTGCAACTTTCCGCCTGGTAGTACGTGGATAACGGAGACCAGGTCGACTAGTACGTGGACAACGGAACGTTTCTCCCTTTCCTTCCCTGGCAGTGCGTGGAGAACGGAAACCAGGGCGACTACTACGTGGACAACGGAACGTCTCTCCCTTTCGCGCCTGGTTCGTTACACTTTCACAAAACTTCAAAGTGTTGCAAACGTTGAACAACGATTACAAACCTTTGAGATAGCGCTTTGAGATAACGTACATGCTGCAAAAATTCGTTTGCTTGCTTTTGCTGGTAGACCGCAAGCCTGGCATATGCTTCAACCTTCAAGTTCATTCGTTCACTTTGCGCTGACGTACACACCGCCCAATTTCGTTCGTTCGTTCGCTATCGTTTGCTCTGGTCTGGAGCCTCCTCTTACATAACACTTTTGTTAATAATGATCTCAGTTTAATTCCCAAAAAGACTTTCTCCACATTAAAATAGTAATAAATAGTAATAATAAAATAATAACAGTAATAAACTAGAGAACCTATAGCTGTTTGCTGCGCAAATGAATCTTGTGAAATCTCTAATCATACCATTCTTTAGACCCGGCGACTTTCCTTAATGGCTTCAACAAAATTAATGATTGTATAAAATTTCCTCTATAATAGGTTGCCCTCTATTTTATCTTGACGACAGGTCAGCTTATTCTTTCTTCAGAAGATAATTCAAATTACAGATCAGGGTTTTCAATTATGGAATTCGCCCCCTCTGAAAATTCTTCGTATCAGTTCGGTTGGGGTGTTTAGGAGGCGAGGCATATGTACAATTTTCTATCTGGTATTAGCGCATCATAGCCGTGTGTGAAAGTTTCAGTTAGCCGTTTTCTGAATGTTATTTTTGCTTTGTAGGTAAATATTGTAGTAAAATTAAATAGTACGGTGTATAAAACTACCTCGCGAAAATTGTGGTAGAAATATTACAATTGTACTGGGAGGGTGGCGACACTGATTGTAAATTTTTAAGGGAAATCTTCTGTAGCAAGAACCGAAAATCACTTTGAACGTGTATAAAAACTTTTCAATACATTTTGATGATTGTGCGAAACATTAATGCAGTTTTTTACTTTTAGTTTAATTATGAAAATATTCATGAAGCATGGTTTACTGAGCACAGAGATGCGCTTGTTATCTGTTTCGTCTTCCCGCTCTACAATTCTGAATTTGTAACAGTAGCAAAATGTGTTCAGTTCCATTTGAGAAAGTGGGAAAAGTTGTTTCCATTTGAATGTGAAATTGGTACAGGTCTACAAGACAATAAATAACTTCTCGGACTGCTTAGACAACCGCGCGTTTTGATTAAAGGTTATGAGGCCGATAAAATTATTTATTGCTTTTAGTGCCGCTCAAAAAACAGCAGAGTCAAGAAATTAACCAAGAAAACTATCCAAACACAGAGAATATCCCGTATTTTCTCCTCCAGCAAAAAACTATGCTAATTGGGACAAAACACTGACAAGAAGACAACTATAAAGTCATAAAGCGATAGGATGAAAAACAACTTCAAACTCCACTGACCGCCTTTCACTAAACAATGCGGTCTCACGCTTTTTATGCAAACTACCTCCTTGTGGGGAAACAAAAAAGGCGTTAATGTAAAAAGCATCTTAAATTATGTAACTGTCATAGGAATAGCGTCATAAAACTGTGAAAAAGACACCCAACTTTCTTCGGCGCCAGCCACTTTTTTGCGCTAGGGTTCACACTTAAGGTGGAAAATTAGCAGCGCTCTCATGGCCCAGAGAGACACTTGGAGAAAAGCCGAGTTATCATAATTGCGGGTTCTCTACATCTTTCATCTCTGGGATTTGATTGCCTCCACTATTTGTGCTTTGTTAAGTGGACTTAACTGTCTTCCCCGTGAAAATTTGTTTTTGGTCTTCGTAGAGAAAGTACACTTTAAACATTATCTCGTGCAGCACAAGAGTTAAGGGTTCTTCTTTTAAAGATGCAGCCTAAGCTGAGCGAATGTCCTGCAGAGAATTCAACGCAGCTCTGGTGGAACGAAAAATAGGAAGGGAAGAAAGGGGCTAGGCCGTTGAGTGAGGGTGTCGTTGATATTCTGCGATGCGTCCTACCATATCTGTTTTTTCACTGATAGACTGTGATGCACTTGCACTCCATCCATCTAAAATTGTTGGATACTTGAACCCCCGATACTTGGGTATCGTTTCACGGAAATTAGACGGCTTTTGACTTTGGATGTTTGAAAGCGTTAAGCTTTTATCTTCGTGATATCGTTGAGTAATCCAATTATTCGTGGTCGATTGTTATTTGCAACATTTCCACTAGGGTCAGCAACTGATTCAAACCTTCGAACATACAACAGAAAAGGAGCGGAAACAGTCAGCCAAAAGTGAAGGCAATTTGCTTACTAACACGTAGAAATTCCGGTTCACTTTACAGTATAAAAATTGACAGCATGGGTTAACCCCGGAAATTTTGTATGGAAATTTTCTAGCCCAAGCTGTCAAACAGGCACACATTCAGAACAAACGTTGGTCAGGGCACCCCACAGAATTGATTGGCATATGTTGGAACACAACTTTCCGTATTACCCTGTGGGTGATCAACGTTTGTTCCGAGACCCCCACCCTCTCTAAAATCATTATTTAACCCTCTTGGTTCTGTGTGCGAAAAGTATCCCACTAGTATTGCCACTAGCTTCCAGTGACTCTCGCTCTCCAGTACATGCTGTCTGATAATAACTGGCCCAGCTTCGACTACATACCTGCTTTGCCGACTGCCCACCGACTGCAAACAAAGAATGTATGCTTGGCGGAGAGGGCCGCAGCATGGGCCTCCCTACCAACTTTATGGAGGTAGTACCGAAAGTACTCGTGTCCACTTAGCCAAGTAATTTGACAGCCCATTCTCCTCCTTCCTTAGCGTTCCACATAAATTGCCATCAGCTTACCGTGTGGGATATTTTCTCCTTGCTGGCCTGCCCCCGCTCGACCTCAGTTCGAACAGTTCGTGATCAGCTATCCGCATATCACATCAAAAGCCGTATTGTCGATCGTACAGGTCACTGGCTGCATATATCGTCTTGATAAGGCAAGACCGCAGTAGCTTCTCTAAGACCTTTCTCGCCGTGCCCGGGATGAATAGGGGACGATAGAATGACGGTGCCCTCGTCTAGGTCTTCTCTTTGCTTCCTTGGGTCCCTGGAAATCGAGAGTAGAGTAAAAGTAAATACTTCATCATCACCAGAACCCTTCTGGTGTAGCATATTCATCCTAAGACCATTTGTAACATTATTGCTATACCAGTCCTTCGATTCATACGATCTTAACTTATTATGTATACCATCGACCAAGCCATAACAAAAGACTAGTCAGCTGCTAAGGGAGACCGTGAACGCTTTTTCTCTACATTCTGCCCAGTGATGCCTCGCCAGAGAGCTGTAGACTGTGAAGTATTAATTGCTTGCAGTACAGAGTGAGGAAGGTGGAGAGTGTCAGGCGAGACATTGATGGGCAAAAATTCGTAAAAAGGCGTTCATTTCATTATCTGCCTTAGGAGCTGAACAGTCTTTCTGCTATTATTCGATCGCTGGTAATACACTGGGATATTAACAAACACATCTGGAAGATTCTGTTTAAAATGCGGCATTCCTTGAGACCACATCGACGAAATGGTATTCCAAATCACATTTTCCCAAGCAAAAGACGTGTAGAACTCCTAAAATTTCACAAGACTTGTTCTTGCAAGAACTCAGTAAAACATAACGGATTCGAAACATTGCAGTAAACCCCATTTATTAATGGTACAATTCTCCAGAAGGGAGTAGAAATTTAGAAAGAAGAATTGCAGTTGCCGCATACAACGTAAACGTGTTCGCCAAAAACCTGTTCAAAATTCAACGAATGACCGCGAAAACAGCAGCAACGAAATCTGAACTTGTAAATTGTCGGGGAATGAAATTGTCCACCGAAAACTGAGGAAAATGAATCGAGTTCAGTCACATGCAAATTCTTTGATCTGAGCTGAGCTGCCATCAGCACCTGTCTACTCCAGAAGCCACCAGGAAAATTTATGGCAACTTCTTTTTTAGTAGGTCAAACCGAGAAGAGCCACGTTCTGTGACGAAATTTATTGTGGTCATAAAATTAATGCAAGATGCCACTTGCACGAATCCCCGGCACTTTTGATAGCTTTTCCCAGTGGCATCTTTGCTCTTGGGCAGAATCTTGCCAGAAAAAGTGAGCTCAACTTGCCAAGACACTGAAACGAATTTGTCTCAGTTGTTGGTCGAGAAAATGAGAAAGTCTGGCAGGATAAAATTAAGATCTGAACAATTATTTCACTATGAGGTGTATAAAATCAAAGTGTGGTTTAAGAATGTTGAGCATTGGAGACTGGGTCAAAACGATCTGCCTTGATGCCGCCCCAGCAATTTCTAACACGGCTGCAGTTTCTTTTAAGTTAACGCGAATAATAAATCTCAAATCAGAACCGTGTAAACCTGCAACAAAGTAGTTAAAGCCTCGGAGAAAAACCGCTGATATTTAGCAGAAAGACCAAGCAAAAAGTTTTATTTGATTGCACAAGTCCCCATCGTGGGCACTTCTGCAGATTTTCTAGCCCGATTTCCTCCATTGCCAGCGAATGCATCACTTCCCAGTTCTCTTCCCACTCACTGCAAGTGGCGAGGGTATCCGCTGACGGATCAAATGCACTTCGGCGAATTAATACTATTTGTCATTGATTGTGGAGTTGACTTCATGCCCGGTACTGCCACTAACTACGGCGAAAAGTTTCACGTTTCCGTGGATTTTGAGGCTTCGATTAGGCCAGGGCGAGCCGAAGATGAGAAGACACCGTCCCACCTTCGAACTATATTAGTTGGAAGCGAACACTGCAAGCCATTCCGAATGGGATTTAGATAGTACAGCCGCTGCCGGTATATTTCCGTCATGCCTTGATGATCCCAGCATCCATTGTACCAGGCAGTGCCACAATCGCCTCCAGGTCTTGCAGGATTTAAAACTGAAAGCGCACAATCCGCTAAAGGTTAAGCGGTAGAGTTAAGTTGCGCGTGCATCGGACACGTTCACTTTTATGGTAAACCTGGCCAGATATGCTCAGCACGAAAGCGGTCAATGTTCGCTGATTCATTCTTCAGTAGTGCACCGAATGCGGATGCGCCTTCCTCGTGTAGGGAATGCATTCGAAAATGTTGAAATGGGAGTGGTCTGCAGGAAGAGAACAGTGCAATTTACATGCAAAAGGGCTTTTAAATTGGCGAGTCACGATGTCGGCCCAAGTCGGAAGTTAAGCAAGATGACATATACCGGCTCATGCAACCAGTAGAGATTTGAGCCTTTACTAGCCTAACGTAAATTTACCGGAGACAATTGCAACGAACGGGGGAGTCTACTCGTGGCCTGTGATCTCTATTCGTCTGATAAAAGATCCCAACAAAATTCCGACGGACCACTTAATTGTACTCTTCATGACGACATTAAACTTGTGCAGATCAAAGAGACAAATTTATGGCTTGAATACGTGCTTGCTTCAGGTAAGCGGTGCGGACTGAATAATTTCACGTTTCATTTGAACCCAAGCCATTATGTTACGTGATTCTCGTTTATTCGAACGCATAGAGCCATGTGGTTTCCATAAAGGAAACTTATCTGTAGCAATCGCTTCACCTTCCCAAACTTTATATGGATTTATAAGTCTGTTCATCACACTATACAGTTTAATTGTGGAAATTACAAGCATTGATCTGGCCTTGAGGGTGAACGTTGAACTCTTTTTTATGAGCGATTTGAGAGAGGAACGCCTAGGCTTATATATATACTTTGTCAGCCCGTTTACTTCTGACTTAAAGAGTTCATAAAAACAGGTTTCGATTGCGCGTTTACGTTAGTACACTGTCCTAGATACAACTGAATTCCTTATGACAAATTTTAACGATGAGTTCTTCATAAAAGGCTGATAACAGCATACAGAATAGTAACTGGAGCCCCTGGACATGAAGGAGGACCTGCATATATGAGAAACAGTCCCACGATCCTCTGACCATTTTCCTGCTTATTTAGCTGACGTTTCTTTTTTTTATATGATTGAGGTCGTCCGGCAAGTAGGTCCTTGTGCCACGTCGACCTTACCGACCGTAAGGATACGTGCAGTACTTAGCTCGCTGTTAGCTGTGTTCATCACGTTGTTATTGTCCTTCCTGGGAATAAATAGAACAACAAACGGTAAGCACAGCTATCAGCGAGTAGCCACATTGCGTACTGCACGTATTTTAAGTGTTTATTTCCCCATCATCTGCTGGAGATTTAACCCATTAATATAAATCACAATATTTGTTGGTTGTAGCTATATAACCCTCGTAGGCATTGCAAATGCCATCCCAAGGTGGTTTAGCCTTAATGGATGGGCTTCGCGTTTCAGTCTCATTGATACAGAATCGACATTAATAGTCCTGGACAAGACTCATTTTCTTCAAATGGCCGTATAACGGGCGGTGTGTAGTGAAGAAACCAGTAATGATCTTCATCCGAATGAAAGGGGCAACCTTGTCCTAAGGGATAAATCACTTGGACTGCCTTGGGTCTGTATGGCTACTCTAGCTTCTTTACGTTTGCTTCTTAGCTAGCCCCGATAGTACTGTTATGTTTGCGGACTGGACTTCGCAGATTAATTAGAAAATACACTTCCTTTAATTGTCTTTAAATATTGCACTTTAAAAATGAATTCATTCAAACACTTTCGCAATTTTCTTAGTCACCGCAATACAAACACTTTTAATATTTATTCGAACAATCCACTTTAATTCTCTAATAAAAACGAAAAATCTCAATAAATCAATCCAACACAAGTTAACACAGAAACGGCTTACTTAATAATTCACTCACGGAAATTCAAATTTTACCGTATCACTTTCATCTGACCCTGCCTCTCCACTGTTTATAGCCAATTTCTTAGTTCTGGTTAATTTTAGATCCCTCTGGGAATTTATTTTAGAGTTATCTAAGTAATAACAACGATTTTGATATGCAAGTTGTAACGCTGATATACTTAACTAATACTACTGCCATCTGGTGACATTATTCCAGCCAACTTCTTGAGCAGCATAAGTGCGGAAAAGGGAAAGGGATTACATCCCTACCACCATATCCCAGTTCAAGGACTGTTGAAAGGAGGTCCCGAAAGAAGGTTAGAGTTTTGTACTTGGCTTCTCGAACGCGACATATACGGCAAGGCGTTTATTGACCGAATTCTGTGGACGGATGAATCGCAGTTCACCAGGGATTCAATTTCAATTCAATTCATTTCCAATCAATTTAATTACACATGAGTAAAACTCTTTTTGTGTAAAGTACTCTAATTTATAAATTAACTAAGGAAAAAGAGGAATACAATAAAAGAATGGCTGCAATGCTAAACAATAAAAAAAATATGATAGCAATCCATACAAAAAGTATGAGAATCCTAAAGAAAAAAAAACAAAAAAAAATGAAGAGAACTAAATTTAATCTAAGGAATAAAGTAAGTAGTAGTAAGCAAAAAAAAGTTAAGAAAGCTAATTAAAAAATACAAATAGTATCTTGAGAAAACAAAAATAGAGCCACAAAAACTAAATCAGGGCAGAGAAATGTTCAAAAGCCACGCTCCTGGAAACGCCAACCGCTGTAACGCCCCTAATTGAGGCTGGAGGAGCATTCCAGATCCTGGGACCACAGATGAAGAATGTGCGTTCACTCTGGAGCGAGTTAAATCTAGGAATAATTAACTGATTACTCCTTGATGATCGACACAGTCTTAACTGACTTCATAGATAGCCAGGTGCAGGCCCAATATTACAAAATAGCTTGTGCACCAATACGACTGTTAGAAATTTTACATAATTAAAAAGTGTACAGTTTAGTATACCACGGGCATGGATGGAGATGTGTCCAAACCTGTTTAGATTAATATACTTAGCACATGCATTAAACGCGACGTTGAGCTTCGATCTATTTCTCGAATCAAGAATCGGAAAAGCAGTACAACAGTACGTAATAAATGAGAGCAATAACGTGTTCACGAGGTGTTCACGAACACAACGTGGGGAATAATGGGCAAAGTACCAGAGCCTTCTGAGAGAACCATATATTTTGGCCAAGATACTTTTAACATGTTCATCCCAAATCAAAGTTCGATTAAAGGCAACCCCCAAGTATTTTACTGAATCTACATATTCAATATGGCAACCACCTAAAGTAATAAATGGAAAGCTATTTAGATCAAACGAGCGCAAGGCCACAAAAATATCTTGGGATTTGGCCGGATTTAGATTCAAATTATTTATACGAGACCACTCAATAATTCGACGTGATTGTATCACTATCTTCCACAACCTCCATAACTGGTCGTATACTAACCCACATAGGACAAGGGCGAGCTCATTTCAGCAAAGATTTAGTGTCAATGTTTGGGCTGGTACCATTGGCAGCAAGTTAATAGGACCATTCATTTTGCAGCAAGTGCTTAATAGCCAAATTTATGCAGACTTTTTGGAGAACACTCTTCCAGAACTAATAGACGACATCCCCCGGCTACAAGAAGCACAATGTATTAGCAATATTGGATGAAAATCGCTGCGCGCTGGATTGGACGAGGTGGACCGATTTCTTGGCCTGCTAGATCTCCAGATCTTACTTCATTGGATGAAGGATGAAATGTACTCAACGCCGGTTAACACAAGAGAAGACCCAGCGACGAAAATATGGGAGAAGCTGGCTACCGCAGACCTTCATCACGGAATAAGAAGGAGGTTACTATCATGCATCGAAAGCAACGGAAGACATCTCGAGTAATTTTTATAAAATATTACGCTGAACTGTGACAGGATTTTAAACTAATAAAAAGTATTTTCGGGTTGTAGGAGTTTAATTCCTTTGAAATTCTTATTTTTATAATATTCCGCAAATAGTTTCCTACGATAATCTCTACCGAGACATGTTGTACCTTTTCGGGAAGGTAACAAGATGGGCAATTTAATAAAAATAGGAAACAGGGATGTTAATCGCATGAATCTCGGAGAAAATTAGGGAATAATGTGAAAAAATAAAAAATAAGAAGTAAATCTTTAACTTTCACAATTGACTGTATATAAGTGGTGGGAGGTAGGTAAGCATTGTTGATATTTTTGGTAAGAGCATTGGGATAGTGGGTTTTTCGCTTAGGTTGTACGTGACAGCGTTGAGCAGATCAAAAGGTAAAGATAAAGGAATAATATGAATACCATGAAAATGTTGAGTTTACGAATAACCCTATAACTACAAAACGGTTGAAAATGCCCCTCGCTCCCGTACAATTTTTTTTTTGGCTAGGTGAGATCTTTCACCCCATTCATTTTTGACCTTTCACTAGGACACACCCTGTATAGCAGCATCCTGGTCATCCTGGACAGTTAGTAAAGCTTTTCGTTCTCCTCTTGTAACTTTCAATTCATTCGTCTTGACACTTTTACTCCCTATAATTGCGATAACGCACCGATCCACACAACTGCTGCAACGAAAGCTACTCTTCGCGGGTGTGACCTTAACGACTTTGACTATCTGCCCTTTACCTATTATAGTACTGATCTGGTCCCAAATAGTTATTTTGTGTTGGCAAAATCAAAGGCTGATCCTCTGGAAAAAAAGAAAGGTCAGATTATGTAATTCGATTCAATCGAATCGACAATCGAACTTATTACAGAATTCTAAAGTGAATAAGTTCAAATTTCCAATTAGAATTTTTACATTAGTTCTGCCAATAATTCGATCGTCGATATGATCGAATCGAAAGCACTATACATGACTGTGACCTTCATAAAAGCGGTTAAGATAAAAAGCGTCGAAGCCTAAGCGATAGTACTTCAAATACCGCGCCGCATCCGGTCGCCTTCATAACTTCGATATGTTCTTGCCTGTTGTCGAAATTGCTTTTAAATTTGAGCATCTTTTCAATTTTAAAGAGACCCCGAAAACATTTTACATGAAAATAGGACGAAACATTGTACGCTAATTTAATTTTTATTAATTTTACAGAATCTCCGATAAAAATCATCACAGCAACGCAGAGCGAAAGATCTCCGTCGGTATCTTTAGAGGAATCAGCACCCACAGTATCCACGATAGCGATCACCACTGCCGATGATCGTCAGAATCGTGCGGCATCCAATAGTTGTCCGAGATCATGTCCACCGACTACCACACCGCCGGAACCGGTCTGCGGCACCGATGGCTTAATTTATGCAACCATCTGTGAAATGAGGAAGAAGACATGCTCGAGAAATGGTCTGAATGTGATTAAGGTGAGTCGAGTTCCCGGCATTTTCCATCCGTTTCTGCATTTGCGGTTTTCCACCTCATTCTGGCAATCGATCCCCATCGGCACGCTCTACTGCCGCTCTTATTTATTGCGCCCTTATTAAGTTTAGTGGGTCATAGCAGTCATTTTATTGTACTTTGCCATCAGTGGGGCGTGCAAAGCTGTCATACCTATTCCAATAGGAAATTGTGTTCATGCATGGCTTTCAGTTTGCTCTTAGTTAGTGGACTAAATGCAAGACTGTGCTCTACAGACTTTTAAAATGTCTTCTTGTACGGTTAGTTGCTCATGATTGCAGGCTCTAAACATTCCACCCTGAATTTACAACTTTTCTACTCATTTTTTAGGAGGACAAGTTGGGTTGCGAACGATCCAAAGGATCTGAGTGTAAGCACCGGTGTTCTGCTGAAAAGGACCCTGTGTGTGGCACAGATGGAAGAACATACCTCAACAGGTAAGCACTGTTTTTCCTCGCACTATTCTATTTCATACACTCCCTACTACAGATGCATGCTTCGTGTGCAGGCGTGCCGAATAGGAACTGCTGCCCTAATGCTAGCTCATGTTGGTCCATGCAGCAACACCAGCGCTCTGCGTGAATCGTGCCCTGTTGACTGCAACAGCGCCCCCAAAGATGGCCCTGTCTGTGCCTCGGACGGGAATGTTTACAACTCCACATGTGAAATGAAGCTCTTTACGTGTGGGCAAGGAGTTGTGAAAACCAGTCGGAAACATTGCCAAAGTACCAGGATGTGTCGCGAGTCATGCTGGAGGGTAGCGCGTCCAACCTGTGGGTCCGATGGACGATTGTATGCCAGTCCGTGCAAAATGCGGACGTCCAACTGTGGAAAGCATGTCTTCGAGGTCCCCCTCTCGTTTTGTGTGGCACAGGAACGAACAGGCGGTTCTAACAATGTCCTTGATGACTGTCCCACTGAGTGTCCCAAGTCGAAGTCTTCCGCCGAATACGTTTGTGGCAGTGATGGCAACATTTACTCTTCCTTGTGTGAACTGAAAATGCTGAATTGTGGGTAAGTAATTTCCACCTACTCTTAATCAGGAGCCGTTAGCCTAAGATTACCTTCTAGACCTGTTCGGAAGCCCGTCCAAAATGTGCCGATGGAAAGATGTAAATCTCGTTTAACACGTTGCAAGCAGCTTCCGTCCTGCAAAGACTTCAACAATTTATTTGGACAAATTTTCTCTTCACCTAAAAACGACAAGCTCTGTGGAACCGATGCCCAAACATACAACAGCGAATGTGAACTGGCTCACGCGACCTGTCTGTAAGTACAACGCGACCTATCTCTTCTTAGAACCACTATAAAATGCTTCCAAATTCTTACAGTCGAGGAGTACAACTGGCTCATATTGGCGAGTGCACCAAACTGAAGCAGTCATCAAAGGACTGCGGTGAGGAATGTTCGTATGAAGACACTGAGGCCGGACCAGTGTGTGGATCTGATGGCAATACCTACCCATCTCTTTGCGAATTTAAAAAGAGAACGTGCAAAACACGAGTGGTACCGGTGTCCTTGAAGAATTGTGCAACGACGGCTTTCTGCGACGCCGACTGTGAAGCTGAACAAGCCAACTTCGTCTGCGGATCTGACAACAGGTTCTACAAGTCGGAGTGCCACATGCGAAAGGAAAACTGCGGCAAGCACATCTTCGTCGTGCCCATGAAGCGATGCCTGGCAGCATTCTCATTTAAGGGCTGCGCTCAAATTTGTCCGCAGGAATTTGAACCTGTCTGCGGCTCCGACGAGAAAACCTACTCCAACGAGTGCTTCCTTAGCATAGAACACTGCCGATCGAGGGGTTTGGTGTACATGAAGCATTACGGCGCTTGTGGAAGACCAGAGGAACCCTCCCACAACTACTTGTACTAGATCCTAATTAGCAATTTTATTTTGTATATACAAAGGATAATTCCTATAACTTAGTCATACAATGTCCGCCTGGGCATGCTTAGACTTATTCTGTCAAAATAGAACTGATACGTGACTACTACTCTAAGGCTCTAAAAGGTATACGCTTCCAACTGTCTTTACTTAGATTAGGTTGTGCCTAGGCTATTTATTGTGTTATTTATTAAAATACCACTTTTTCTCTGTCGTATTGACTTTCCACCTTTTTTATACGATTTAATCATGACCAGAAATAAATGAAGTAAACTAATGTGAAATGTGTGTTGGTTACTCTTTCAGCGTTTTAAAGGTACACAAATTTTAGGCCTATTCGCGCCGGCCTGTACCCTCTGTACTTTCTGCATCTTTTAGACCAATTTGTTAGTCATTTAGTATAAAAAGTGTAGACAGCATTGGCAACCCGAACAACCCCCAAAAACATATCGTCGTATGATATATGGGCATCAAAAAACGATATCGACGCCGTGAAAACATTGAAAATCGAAACGGAATGATCGATAAATCGTAGTTTTTGAAAGAACACCTAAATTTTAATATGTTCCCTCGTATTTATTTATTTACTTATTTTAGAAATTCATGCGATACTACACGGACAAACTCCAATTACATATTACCGACTGCCAATTACAATGTTTATATTATAAGGTTGTGCGGAGCAAATCCCCCGACATAAAATAATTTAAAAAAAGTTTACTTATAAAGATACTTTATTGAGTATTGGATGTTAATTACAGGTATTGCCCTTCTATATCAATACAGCGCTGCCACCGCTCTGGCAATTTGCTAACAGCAAGATACTTTCCACTTTCGTTTCCCTGTCGGATCTCGGTATCTATGGAGTTCACATCCTTGTAGGCCACACCACCAATAGCTCTCTTCAGCACGTGGAAGCAACCGTAGTCGCAAGAATATGCTCAATTCGGGAGAATATGCAGGTTGAAGCCAAAGTTCAATTTGGTTTTCTTCAATCCAGGCCGTTGTAGAGGTACTACGATGGCATCGAGCGTTGTCATCGAGAAGCCAAATGGTGTGCTTGCGATCGCCATGCCAATGTTTCATGAGGTTCTTGAGGAATCGAAGATATTTCTCTTGGTCCTCAGCTTTCTGTTCAGCCAGTATTTCGTAATAACAAATTCCTTTGATATCCATTGCTAATATCATCATCGCTTTAGGTTCGTATCTTCTTGAATGTGCTACTGGTCTTAGCTTTTCTCCTTTTTCAACCCATTGTTTAGACTGATCTTTTTCCGGCGGACGGTTGAGAGAGACCCACGTCTCATCCACGGCAACATTATGTAAGAGGCGGCTTGTTTGCTGCTTGTAGTACCGCAAATTGATTCTGGAGGATTCTACACGCATTTCCAATTGGAATGGAGTAAGTTCATGAGGAACCCATTTTGCATTGATTTTTCGTAATTTCAGTTTTTCAGTAACTATTTCGTGACAAGTGGTTTTATGGATTCCTAGATAAGCCGACAGGGACCTTAGGCTCCAGGCTTAGGCTTGTTCGGTTGAATCCTTCCCTCACTGCTTCAACTCGTTGTTCCGTTTGAAGGTCAGAACTGTGAGCGCCCCGGCCACGATGATCTCGAACGTCATAATTTTTTTCTTTGAATTTTTGATATCACGTGCGAACCGATAGGCTTCAGCTGCAGAATGTCCCTGAGCAAACAAAAACTTGATGATGACCCGTTGGTCATAGAGGTCAAAAGATTTTTTTAATTCTAAATCTTACATTGAGCCATTACGAGACGATGCGAGCAGCGCGTAATAATAAATGAACTACACTACACAATGGACAACCTAATAAATATAAACAAGAACGAAGAAGGAATTTCAAATAACAATGATAGGAAAAAAATAATAATAAATACAATATAATAAAGCAAAAAACTACAAATTAAATCAAAAGCACTAAAAATATCTAAATGAAGTAAAAAGAAAAGATTTCAATGATGTGAGAAATTATAAAAGTTGTGAGAAAAAATGAAGGCAAGGAAAACTACAGATTAACTTAAGAAAACTACAGAAGATGAAAGATCAATTGAAATAAGGAAAAATAGGACTGTATTGATGATTAAGAGCAGAAATATAAAAATACAGTGAAACCTGTTCAAAACAGAACCTGTAAAAGACGGAAACCTGCCTAAGCGGAACAATTTTCCTAACCCATCCAAAATTTGTTTCATTTTCATATATTTGGCACCTGTATTAAACGGAACCTGTCTAACGCGGAAACGGAAACCCTACTTAGACTGAAACTGTTATTCTGGACCTTCATAAAACGGAAAGCTCTTTAGCTCATATGTGTTAGACAATGTTATTCTATATGAACAGGAAAGATTTTTAATAATTGTTGAAAACACCAATACAAAAAACATTCAAGCGCTTCAAATTGAATTGAGAGAATACGAACAAATGTGCTTATTGCAACAATAACATCAGAAACATTTCTGCGAAAACGATATATCCTCCATTGGAAGCGTATACCTTTTTACAAACGGAAAAGGAGAGGAAACGACTTCTAGGAATGAACAGAGGAGCAGAATAACAGAGGAAATCCATCCCATGCAACTTAACCAAAAATTTTCTGATTGGATTCGTGTTTGACAGCTCGGGCTAGAAAATTTCTATGCAAAATTTGCTGGGTCATTGTATTGCGCGAAGATAAGAACTAATGGCGATTTAATTTCAATATGCATGACATTCGGACAGTGTCGCACTTTCGAGCGGTTCAAACGAACATTTTTTCTCTGTTGCAATGCACATATAATGCACGCAACAAATTAGAAATCATCACAAATACACAAATCTAATCTAAGAATTTCTTACTTCTGAAAATTTAATGAAGAGTTTTTCAATAGAAGTCCTAAATTCTGGTCACTTTTCTCTCAAAACAAAGCGTGAAATTTGAATTTATGTAGTGATGTACAACCACCGCGATGCCATAGTATCCAAACCTAGTCAAGCCAAATCAACACCAATCAATAAAACATTAGCACATTATGCAATAAAGGAAGATAGATGTCCCGCATGTGGTGAAAAACATTTCGTTCAAAGGTGCGCGAAATATCAAAAAATGAATGCCCAATCCAGACGAAAGGTTATTCAACAAGCTGGCCGATGCCTTAACTGCCTTTCAAAGAATCATGCCATTGCAGAGTGTACAAGTAAACACAGGTGTTTTAAATGCAATCAAATACATCACACCACACTTCACGATGACTCCAATAGTGGACAAAACCACGACGATATTCAAACCTAAGAGAAACCCCCCTGAAAACAATTCAAGTCAAACAAGGGGTCAAGAAACTAACAATGAATCGAAGATTCAATCAGTGAGCCGCACTGATGAGTTAGTTTCAACACAAAGCTTCACAGTAAGCGAAAACATTCATGCAGTATTAGCAACTGCCCTCGTGGTCGCAGAATCCAAGCAAGGCGAAACTCAAGTCTTGCGTTGTCTGATTGATCCAGGATCACAGTCTTCTTTTATTACTGAGGCTGCTTGTCAGAAACTTTATGCTAGTTGCACTCCCACAATAGTAGCAGTCACGGGCTTAAACACTAGTCCTGCTGCTACTTCTTACAAAAAAACAAAATTAAGACTACGATCACGAGGTACAACAAGTGCGTCACTAGAGGAAGAGTTCCTAGTGCTGAAGAAGATCACAGATTCAGTACCAAGGAAGGTAATTCCCAGACAGGATTGCCAACATTTACTTGGATTAGAGTTAGCTGATTCAACGTATTGGAAAATAGACGCTTTACTAGGATCTAAGGTATATGCAAGAATGATCCAAGAAGGCATTCGCAAAGGACCTGATACAGCACCTATTGCCATTAATACAATATTCGGCTGGATAATATTAGGGCCAACAAGTATCAATAACAATGAAAATACTTTATCCTTTACAGTCACAGTTGCAGACTGTAGACTAGACGAGCAAATAAAACAATTTTGGGAGACAGAGGAAATTCCCTCCAAACGAATCCTCACTCCTGAAGAAAGGGAGTGTGAATTTATATTTAAAACAACGCACGAGCGATTAGAAAATGGGCAATATCAAGTGAAACTTCCCTTTGCGAATAATAAATCTCCCATTCTCGGCCAATCAAGGACTCAAGCACTGAGGAGATTCAACACTCTTGAACAAAAATTTGCAAGGAATCCAGAATACGAAAGGGATTATACACGGTGCTTAGATGAGTACATAGAGTTATATCATATGGAGGAAGTAAAGCAACCCGATATGAATGAGCAACATTATTACATTCCTCATCATGCTGCGCTCAAAGAAAGTAGCACAACCAAATTAAGAGTAGTTTTTGATGCGTCATGCGCGTAAACAAATGGTAAATCACTAAATGATCACCTATTAAAGGGACCAGTATTGCAACCCAAGCTATTCGCAACTCTTCTCAATTGGCGAAAATATAAAATAGCTGTAAACGCTGATTTGGAGAAAATGTATCGGATGATAAAGATTCATCCGGAGCACCGAACATTTCAAAGAATTATCTGGAAACATCCGCTAACAAAGGAAATACAAGATTATCAACTAAGTACAGTCACATTCGGCACTTCCTCGGCACCGTATCTAGCAATAAGGACACTACAGCAGCTAGCTGAAGACGAGAAGAACAAATGGCCGTTGGCTGCAAGAGCCATTTACACAAATTTTTACGTTGATGAGTTGCTCACTGGCGCTGACAATGTAGAAGATGCGAAGAAACTCCAATCCGAATTGATTCAAATAATGCAAGCTGGCAGATTTACTTTGAGAAAGTGGGCAAGTAACGAACCTAGAATGTTAGAGGACATACCAATGGAACACAGAGAAATGAAGGAGTCTCTCACATTTGCCGAAAATGATTCTATTAAAACATTAGGAGTTCAGTGGAGTCCAGCGTCTGATATGTTCTCCTATAAAATTCCGAAACGACATCAACATACTACGATTACTAAGCGAGCAATATTGTCAGAAGTTGCGTCATTATACGATCCTCTTGGATGGCTGGCGCCAATAATCATTACAGCCAAGATCATAATGCAGAAATTATGGATTACAGGATCTACCTGGGACAGCGAAGTATCAGAGCCCATCAAAAACGAATGGAACGCATTCAAACTTGATCTAGAAAATTTACCATCAGTAAAAATTCCAAGATGGATTCATTCCTCTGAGTCGGCACGAATGCAGATCCACGGATTCTGTGACGCCTCAGCAAGGGCATATGCTGCTGTCGTCTACCTTAGAGTAGAAAAGGACGATGACACTATAACATCGACGTTACTGACTGCTAAAACCAAAGTAGCTCCCATCAAACCCATGACAATTCCGCGCTTAGAAGTCAACGGAGCAGTCATCCTAACAAGATTAATAAGGACCACTATCGAAGATATGGAACTGAACAACATTCCTATATTCGCATGGACCGATGCTGCAATTGTCTTGCAATGGATCAGAGAACATCCATCTCGTTGGAAAACTTATGTTACCAGCCGTGTTGTGGAAATTCAAGACACAATTAGATACCTCATTTGGCATCACGTAGCTACAAAAGATAATCCTGCAGATCTAGCATCTAGAGGAACCACTGTAGCGAAGTTAATTCATAACGATCTATGGTGGCATGGCTCACAATGGCTATTAGAGAAACAAGATAAATGGCCCATAATTAAACTCACTGACGAACAAACCGAACTAGAGGCCAAGAAAGTTACAATTTCTAGTTTCACAACCCACGAACAAGATGATATTTTACTGCGTTATTCATCGATTACCAAGTTAACTCGCGTTATAGTAACAATTCAACGCTTTGTATACAATACAAAAAATCCACAAGCTAAACGAGTCGGCATTATATCCAAATCAGAATGGGATAATGCTGAAAAAGCGATATTAAGACAAGTGCAACAAAAATCTTTTCCAGAAGACTACAAATACCTAATTAATAATAAACCATTACCCATGAATAGCAAACTTCGCCAATTAACTCCATTTATGGACGAAGACAAATTAATTCGACCAGGTGGAAGATTACATAATGCTGCGATGTCTTACAATAGGAAACATCCAATAATATTGCCAAAAGAACACTACATATCAGCGCCAATCATAGATAAAGCACACCTAGATACACTACATGGTGGCCCGTCACTGATTTTGACTACAATCCGCAGCAAATATGGGATCATAGATGCTCGACGGACAATTACTAGTAGAGTACATAAATGCATTACTTGTGCAAGATGTCGGAAAACAGCAGTCACACAATTAATGGGCAATTTACCGGCTGCAAGGGTCAACATATCAAAGCCATTTTCAAAAGTAGGTATCGATTATGCAGGGCCAGTGACAATAAAGACTTCCCCATGTCGAAAGACCAAAACATTAAAAGCATACTTTTGCATTTTCATTTGTATGGCTACAAAGTCCATACATATTGAACTGGTGTCATCCCTTACTTCAAAAGCCTTCATAGCCGCTTTAAAAAGATTTGTCGCTCGAAGAGAATTATGTAGCGACATTTATTCCGATTGTGGAACTAACTTTGTCGGCGGTAAGGCAATACTGGAAAAAGATTTAAGGGAAGCAATCAAATCATCGACACTAGATGCAGCTCAATATCTAGCCTAAAAATCAATTAACTGGCATTTCAATCCGCCAGCTTCCCCTCATTTCGGAGGAATTTGGGAGGCCGGCGTAAAATCAATTAAGTATCATTTACGCAGGTCCCTAGGAAATTCAATCTCAACTTTTGAGGAATATTCGACAATATTGACTCAAATAGAAGCCTGTCTAAACTCGCGTCCGTTGTGCTATGTTCAGAACGATCCAGATGATTTATTTATCCTGACACCAGGACATTTTTTGGTAGGGGAACAATTAACTGCGATCCCAGAACCAAGTATGACTGAAACAAAGATACCCCCAGCCCTCAGATGGAAGTATGCTCAGCAGAAGGTGCAACAATTTTGGGATAAATGGTGCAAGGACTATATGAACCAATTACAACATCGACCGAAATGGTGCACAAAGGAGACAAATCTTAAAATTGGGGACATAGTACTGATAAAGACCGAGAACACGTCACCAACTACATGGCCAATGGCTATAATAGAAGGAGTACACACAGGAACTGACGGATTAGTACGAGTTGTTCAATTAAGGACGAAACATGGTTCCTTCAAGAGGCCAATATCTAAGATTTGTCGCCTCCCGATAGACAATTCAACACGGCGGGATGAACAGACTTAACAAAAAACAAAAAAAACTTTTTGTTTGTGAAGTCAATGTCATCTGTTTGTTCGTGCACTAGTGTTGTGTCGTCCCTCTATACGAATAGTTAACTTATTAGTTTCCTTTTCAGATGTCTGAACCATTTGATGAAGGTATCTTAAATTTGTATGAGGACATCTACTTCTCGCCTCCAGGAAGCCCATTACTGGCACAACTAGTGGAACCAGGATGTGATGTGCTGACAGGTCTCCCCAAGAAGCCAACCGAACGAGCAAAGGCCAACACTCAAGCAACGCAGGAGGAACAACGTGCTACACCACAACCATCAAGCAGCGGCGTCAACTCTACCACAGCTTCAAACCCAACAGGCAGCGACGTTAATTCCACCAAACCTTCGGCAGCCCCTTCGTACTTTGATGCGCCTCACAGGCAGACGGGCGTGTCTCAGACGATTTCAATCAACGGCAGGCGGCTAGACACCCTTAGTTCTCTGCGACCAACAACCACAGTCAAAGAACTACAGATGCGTATGGAGAATACTCATCAACGTTTTATTACTCGTGAAGGAGTTGACATATATCTACCACGAGGAGTACATTAATTTTGACCGATCCAGATTCAAGGGAGGAAAAGATAAGACAGTCAACCTTCCAAATCGATACCAAGTTCGATTAAGGGTTCGTGCTGATGGAACAATTATATTTCATCATTATCATAAACGAGGAATTTCGAAAATAAAAAAGGCCATTTTGAACAGGACTGTTGAACGGGAGGGAGAATGTTGAAAATGCATCTAAAAAGAAAATATTATTAAAAAATTTTTGAAATAAATTTGAAGTTGTTTCCATACTTACCTGACACCTGGGAATGCGACAGGTGTATCCTAAATAAACTGAAATCTGAAATGAGAAATGAAATATTAGCATTAGATAAGTTTAAATTTAAGTACATGAAGTAAACAAAGGACCATGCAAACAAAAATGTGGAATTACAACAACAACACTACAGAGGAAAACAAGAACATGCAATTACAAATAACAAACAGTAATTAGTAGTTATATCATGCACAGTTGAACACAAATGTCTCCATTCAACAATTAAAAGAGAAACAGTAGCACATGATTACAAAGTAGTACAAAAATTAACAAAAATATACTCAAGGTGACAGGTAAACACATGGAAATTTCACAATTTTCACAAATAGTTTTCACAGAAAATTCAACATGCACAAACATAAAAGGTCAAATAAGGTGCACTACAAGAGCTTACAAAGCACATAACATAACAAATTAAACAAGAAATCAACAAAATAACATAAAATTCACGTATCAAATGCACCAGTGTCTGTACATAACCAAAATGACAGGCACGACAATTTTCACAAAAAAACACAATAAATAACAAATTTTAAAGCACAAATTACACAAAACATGCAACAAGTGCTCACCTGTGTCTTGATGTAGGTAAAATACCTGAAAACACTAAAAAACACTCGCGAAACACAACACTCGCGGAACGCGAAACTCGAAAACCGCGAACTGACAGCTGACATTTGACGTGACAGGATTATAGATATTGATCGCGGGAATCGATTGGTGCTGCCAGAAATGCAATTAATCGAGTTTTTTACGCGATATTTACGATTTTTTTTATCGCGATTACCTGTAACGAGAGTAAA
>QYTT01091884.1:7452-23709 GCA_006980735.1 Dasypogon diadema | reverse complement strand
GCTTAACCAATCCTATTTTTATTGGTTATTAAGATTACAATTTTATACACCTTTTACTATGATACAATTTATACTTTTATAGTTGTAAATAAATGAAAATATTTGCAGAGTTGAAATAAGGATTGTTTTACTTCTAAGGAGTTATTCTACAGATATTTAAATATCAGCACTTCGTTGATTACTTTGTAAAAATTTCGCATCAGTCTCAGTTAGTGTCAGAAATCACTGCAAACACTAAAACAATACGTCAGTACTTAAAGTCGGACTACCCGAATCCAATGAAACACACAATCCACAATCATCAGGATTTCAGAATTACACCGGAACCAAAGATTTACATTCTATTGAATCATGTTAATTCAATATTTGTGGTGACAACCAATGTTATTCACTAGTAAGCATTAGCAGAGTTTTCCATGCCTATTGTCACATATATTTCCATGGAATTCCGGCTAATTAAAATTGTATCTAGAAAATTATTTCTAACAATATCATTTCGTTGGTGAATTGTGACCTCTGTATCCGCATCATATCTCTAATGGTATACTAGGAATAATTAATTAGCCCCTACCATGTCGTATGTCACATTTTACAATTGACATATGAGAATAGTCGATAAACGTACTTCACGTCTATATTTCGTCCCCGGACAGGGTCTGTATTTAATGCGGTGGCTCTTTGAAACATTATTTGCTAGTGCAATGGGAATTGACTTTGTGGCTGTAATTGCCGCTCAGAGACGAGGAGTGACATGTTACTGACTCCACTATGCATATTCATTAAGTGAACGCGAATAGAGTCATCTCATAAACTAAGTCAATATTATAGAGCTGGTGGAGGACAACCAACAAACTGGGTTGTATGGCATAGAGTCTATCGATCCCGATTAATTCCAAACAGCTAATGAATAAACAAAAATATATATTATAATTTAGAACTAAATTTAATGGATGATGTTAGGGAATTTGCAATAAATTTTGTGGACAGAAAACTTTAAATAAATTTAATTAAGAAGAACACTAAAATTCACAATTTTACAGACTGGAAATTATTAAGAAATACAACAGTAACTTTAAAGGGTCAGATGGTATTTTGTATTAGACAGAGATCATAGAACCTACGATCTGGATTGTGAGAAGGCCTCGCTATTTGGAAAAATTTTCTTCCAGGCATCTTCTAATAGATCTAATAACGATTAACCACAGTTAGTGTAAAAAATGTTCGTACAGCAGTGGCGAATGAAAACGAATAGCACTATAAGATTTTCGGAAAGATATACTTCCCAAGTAATCAAATTTATGTGTTTCCAAAGTTTTTTTTATTGCCAGATTTTTGTATCTATCTTAGTCTGATTTTTCAGTGATGATCTGTACGGAATGGGAGACACTACTGACAGCTCATCAGTACCTGTGCTATTGACTCGCTACCTCCGACATAGCTTATCACTAAGCTACACAAGTTCGTTGATAAGCGAGCGTTCTTGAGAAAAATATATGCAAAACTACATTTAGTAAGAGAGAGCTTAAAAGCTTGACTCGTATCTGCGTGATTAGCAGCGAATCACTTAGCACTTAGCTTGAGAATCATGTAATACATACGGCCCAAACGACCCCTTTTTCCAGATTATTTAAAAATTAAATTCTTCAAGGTTGAGCCGCCAGTTCATCATCAGGGTTTGGTCTCCTTATATTCAAGAAAATAATTTTCAAGTTCATATTAATTTCATAATAAACACTCACTGTAAAAATCACACATATATCATTGTATATTCATTATCTTATTTTTTTAGATGGTAGAATAAACACGTTTGCATCTAAACTTGACTAAGTGGTTGGTTGCACAAGCACAAGCATACAAAAAGAGTGATTTTATTTAGTGTTTTTGAGGAAATTAAAAAAAATGAATTGGAAAATTCTGTACATATTAAATACTATTCAAAGCTCTGGTCCTTTTCCCATAGGTTGGTCAGTGAATGGGATTTTTCTGTATTGTCGCTTTCAAGATCTAAAGATATCCCATTTCCGTTAATCAAATATCCAAAATAGGTCAACTTGGGATGAAGAAATTCCTATGGTTGTAACTTCAAATAATCTCGGCGAAGTCCTTATATTAGTTTGCAATTAAAAATCCTTACAAATACTGTCTTATGTTTATATTACATTTCTCTATACTTATGGTGTGAAAATGCAGCTTTTTATTGGCTTGTTGGAAATGCCTCTTTTAATATTATTAAGAAATATGAAAATTCTTATATTTTATTTCAAATTTCAAGGAATTTCCAATTGGAATTCTGAAGACAAGAAACAATAACAATTTATATATTTTTTCAATATTCTATACAAATTTGGGGAGTGTCTTTCTGAAAGGAATTATTTCCACCCTAAGAGTTTTTTTTCGAAAATCCTACTCAATAATTATCAAGATAAATAAAATATCTGAAATGAGCTGTCAGATTGTGATAGGAGATTACTTGTTTTTAAATGGGACATTTTATTTCATATTGATTGATCTCTGAATTTCTATTCATAGACTAAATGTGTTTTTAATTTTTTTATCTTTTTAACTGAAATACGTCCTTTTAAAAGGACACTCCTCATGTATTCTCGCAATTTCTTACATCACAAAAAGCTCCTACAAATAAATAACGTGACGCCATTGATAGCACAGATAAAATTTATAATTTGTTTTAGTAAGCAACAGAGAAACATTTAAATATTCAGTTTAGGCTTATTAACTACTTAAGAACTAGATATAGCTACAATAATGATTTATTTACGCGTAAAAAAGGGAAACGATAGTGTTTCTTCCTTAATTAAATCTTTCTTTTTTACTTTGAAGCGGAGGTGAAAGATTATTAAAAAAACTTTGCAATTGTAAAAATTCACAGAGAATTTAAAGTCTTTCGGGTGACATAGAGAACTTGTATTTCGAGTTTTACATTTTTTATTTCTTATTTCATCAGAAATATTCGTAAAAATTCCGTTGGCATTTAGAAAATTTTGTCCGGTTTATTAGATCTGCGTCATATTTAATCCGTCATTTTGAATTCTTAAAAGTTAGTATCAAATTCGTAATCAGCAATCCTAAATACTTATATATTCGCCATTTAGCGACTATTTTGTTGATATTTAGAAAATCTTGTCCACTATATTTGATTTTCCATTTTGAATTTCAAAAACCCAACTCCAGATTCGAAATCAGCGACCTTGAAAACATATATGGATGCATTTTCATGACGATTGCAAAAACTTTTGAAGATAAATTTACATTTTCAACTTTCATATGGCAGCCCTTTGAAAGGTTTGCTCGATTTGGTTCGTTTTCTGCTAGGATTTTTAGGTTTTACTAAAGTACTTGTGTGCTGACTTGTATCTATTTACCTTCAAGCGTTTTTGTTTTAGAAGGAAAATATCGGTGTTTTATTTAATATAGCTGAAGGTTTCATATGGCAACCCTATGAAAGAGTTGTCCAAATTAGCCGTTCATGAACGTAGTTTTTCAATTTTAATAGGGTATCTGATGTGTACCAAATTTCAAGTCTCTAGCTTAGGCGTTCTCAAGATAACGCGTGTAAAGACAGACGCGTAGACAGACGGACATCTATTAAACGATTTCTTTTCTTCTCCCATTAATGACAATATAGTTTATTTCTATATATCATGAGTATTTTCATGCATTACAAACATTTGCTTAACTAAACCTATAATACCATATATCTAGTGTATAAAAATTGCCAAAATCGCTGGCTTACACTCTAAACCTTTCCTGCCAATTTTAGATTCTGGCCACCCTACGTATTTAGGCTAAAAAAAGGAGATATATGAGTCTTAATTTTATTAAATATTTGTGACCTTCGCGTAAATTAATCACAAATGCAGTAGACTACGAATAGGCAGGCTTCAGGCTTGATCCACCCGCTTTAGCTATCCCTACGTGCTGAGTGTATTATCTTCATATCTGGTACACAATTTTATCGTTCCCCCTTGTTTTTCAGATACCTTCTCATTCGATTAATGAAGTTCATAAAACTCCACTCGTTGCAATCAAGAACAATCGTGTCAAGAAACACAAAGTTAAGTTTTTAAGTATCATCATTACAAATGCAATTAAGTTGGATGTCTGTTTCAAACTGGCAATGTTGTTTTTCGCTACCAAATCGTTACTTTTGCTCTAGCAAATTCTAAGAGAAATTTCTAACCAGAAGCTTCCTAACAAAAAGGCCAGTTCGCCAGGAACTAGTGCCGAACAAAGTCTAAAGTTTGCAATACAGAAACTTTCTCCAGAATATTCTAACAGCAGCAAAAATCTTGTTAAAAGTTGAAATTCAGTGGAAGGCTTGAATATCAATAGAAACTTTAAATTAGAGTCAGAAAGTGATAGAGTCAATGAAATCATTTAATTTAGAATAGAGCTACTTTTTGTCTGACAGGACTTGGAAGGTGACTAATTTTTCACCATATAAAATTAATTTGACCGACCAGTTTTATCAAATAGTTTCTCCTTAATAGGTTTTCTTTCTGTCATGTTCCCATTGTCC
Organism: Dasypogon diadema; assembly: GCA_006980735.1. Lineage (NCBI taxonomy): Eukaryota > Metazoa > Arthropoda > Insecta > Diptera > Asilidae > Dasypogon > Dasypogon diadema. Next base: position 19,172 of record QYTT01091884.1, on the reverse strand, counting down.
AGAACACAATTCTCGAGGAAGATTTTTGGCTCCTATTATATATTTCCTGTCTGTAGTAGGAGGTGCTCCAGCCGCCATAATACTGCAATTATAAAACTTAGTGATGCCCATTTTAGGTTTAAGAGTTTTGTGTCAATCTTGAAACCCTTGGAACTCTCAGGATAGAAATGGTAGGCTTTTTAAAAATATTTCAAAAAGTTTGTTTGATTGATTCACACAAAAAATATGATTAAATTCAAATTTATTTTGCTTCAACTGAACAGAGCTGAGCGATTTTGAATTTGTTCGGATGGTAACTACTCGACAATTGTCCCCCATTTTTTTTTATTCACTAAATTTTGGATTGGGACTGGCAAGAAACACAATTGGAGCTTCTCTATCAGCTTGAGCTTTACACTTGTAGGAAAGATGTGCATCTGCTCGAAATAACAGCTTGAAATTTCCGGTCAGCCGAAATGCCAGCGTGAGCTTTTCGTAATCTTGAATTTCCAGTTGCGTTATTGTAATTATCTTCTTCTTGACTGCTAAACGGGAAAGCTAAAAAATATCAAGCCCGTATTGTCTTACTACTAATATTTTTGGCAGCGTGGATATTCAATGCCAGTCGAAACGCTGGCAAAAAAAGCTTCAAATGTGTTTATCGTCTATGCCGTCGATGGATTCTCATGTAGACGATCATCAACTGGGTGGGTTCACTATTTTTGCATCCTACATGTATGTTTCTACAAATCCTATTAACAGTTAAGAATTATAGCAATAAAACTACTTCTTTGGAATGATCATTTCTGATTTCTCGAATATTTATAGCTCAAAAACACTTTTTTAATTTCATTTTATTTCAATTATTAGTTTTTTAATTAAACGTTCGATATTATAAACATTACTATTTGAAAGTAATGTAATGCCTCCAATACTGCCATAACACAGCATTTGGAAGCGCGACTATAACAATTTTATTCAAAATTCTTGGTGAAAGCCAATGAAAAGGAGTCCTACACGTTGTCGACTAATGTCATCAACTGACATTATTTAAAAAAAGAAAATACTAAAAAAAAGCATAATAATACTAGGTTTTTAAGATTTGATTTTTTTTTCAGGAGAGTCCTAGCATTAATGATACTTAATACTGCTTTCCTTAAAGTACCGGCACTTATTGCAGCAGTACTATCAGTATCGATACTTATGCTGTGAAAAAATCAGCATTGATACTGCTTTCTGTACTGCAATACAAAAATAATTAAATATTCTACAGGTCTGCATGTGAGTTCCTGCAAAAATAAATGGCGAGGAGTATCAAGAACTTTTGGCCACTATGACGAAGCTGCCGCTGGACCTGATTTTCTATTTCAGCCGAATAATGCTTTCGTACATTCCTACACCATAGTTACGGAGTGGCTTCCTTTAGCGAAAACAAAGGTTTTAGAATAGCCTCCGCCAGTTTCCATTTGTTTGGGTATTGATTTTCCAACTTTAAACTAAGATCAAGGGAAATATTGTTCCATTCATTTAGCAAAGCTTTCCCTCGAGTAGCGCAGTTATTTCTTTCTTTCTGACGTATTTGCGTCCGTCCACAATTCTCCGTCCACAAATTCTCACTGGAAAATTAAATCTTTTTCTTGTAGTTCCTGATTTGCTTTTCTTCATAAAAAATATCATCCATAGGATCCATGTGTTTTCATCAACAAAGAAATTGTCCTTCCAGAAGTTGACAATTTTATTTTTAAAAGCTTCGCCAAATTCCTATCTCTCCTTTCTCTCGCAGGCGGTTATGTATGGTTTTCTTCTTGGAAGTCTTTCATGTTAGTGGGCCCTTGTAAGATTTCCTCTTATTGTAGAATCACTAATTTCATTCTTAATAATGTTATCCACTTCTCACGCTAACTTAGGGGCAGTTATTTTTGGATTTATGTGTTCTCTTTAAGGTATGTTAAAATTTGTTTTATTTCAATCTTTTTATAGGCTTGTTGATGTCAAAATGTAAGCAAACAATACAGGAATAAAATAGCTTTTTATATCGAACAAAATAATTTTTTTGTATCGAACTTATGCTAATGTGAGCTAACTGTAACTTAAAGAAAATCTATCGAAAGAATAATTTAGACACTCACTGTATTAATCCCAGAAAGAAATATATATATATAATGACTTCAAATTAATTTCGCGCACTGTATTACGATAGAGAAACATCACCTAGAGGTGCTAGAGGTGGAAGTTCAGAACAGCGAGCTTTCAAAGCTAAGATAGTACGGGTTGAGGTAAGGAAGGAACACTACTAAATCAGTGCTAAAATTCTTATACACGAGGCATTAGAGTTACATTAGGGGTACCCAAAGCGAAAGCTTTTTGACAGTTTTCCTGTATGCAACTGGATCTCTAGTTGATGGTTTTTCTATGGTATTACTATATCAGCGGACGTTTTGGTATATTTCAAGTATAAAACTTTAGCATACTTTTTTACTACGTTACTTTGACGTCACCATTACATCAGAAAATATGCTTTTCTTCACATTTTTTATGAATTTAAAAACTTAAAATATGGAAGAATAACAAGGAGTTTGTTTTTTCCAAAAAAGTAAAAATTTTGAGAAACCACAATTTCAGGCCAAAGAACCCCCTTAAAGGAGAGTGTATTGAAGAAAGTCTGACTTTCAGTCCTGTCGCTTATATTTTATATCGGAGATGTTTGGAACTTAATACTTATAACTGAATAAGAATTCTTACGATTCAAAATATTTCGTACATTCTTGAATTGCAAGCTATAGAAAGTAAATTTATACACTTGAAAAATGTCCATGTAAACAGAAAGTTTTTCTTTCTCGGTAAAATAAAGAAATTTTGATGTTTCAATCACAGCAAGTCAATGTGGTCATCATCATATTTATGAAATTACTGTGTAATATCCCAATGGCTTTGCAAGTAAAATTCTCCTCAGTGACTTGCCTGAACCACTTTTACCCAGATATATTAGCGCGCCCTGTGCAGGATTTGAACCCATGCCAACAGAGGAGAAAATCTGCCTGCGTCATTTGAATAACTTCCCAATTTTGATGAATGAGAATTTTCAGTTCATAACCCACACCAGAAAATTATCACATTATTTTATTTTACTTCTAAAGGTTCCTAAACGCCAAGTGCTCCCATCTTGTGTTCGATCCATGAATTGTTCGAAAAATTAATAGACTGCATTAAAAGGAACATTTCCGATCCAATGTAATTCCTTCAAATAGCCGAACATTAAGTATCGTCCTGAAAATTGTATCATAACCGGGAGTAAAATAAATCTCATTTTAGTTGACATTTGCCCCGGTGGTGTGGCAACGTATAAATTTAAAACTAAAACCATGTCATTAAATTTATTGCTGATTTGATGGAGGATAACGGTATTTTTATAGCTATTTCTCTCACATTTTGAATATAAAATTACTGGATGTCCTCTAAAAGGATTGCATATGGAAATAGGTGAGATTTTCTTGATTGCTTGAAATATCGTTATATATGGAAAACTTTAGTTCAGTTTTGGTTTTGTATATCACCCTATTCATAACCGATTAGCCTTTTACGGAATTAAAACTAACAACTGATAGGTGCGAGCATTAATAATAACTGTGGAAAAATTACACTACTATATAAACAATTTATCTTCGCTGTCTTATAATCAATCTCTCTTTCGATTTACATATTTTACTTGAATTGCTTAACACTTTGGCTGCCGAAATTAGCATAAAAGCTTTCGTGAGATAGTTCCTTGTTAAAATGCCTTTGTGTTGAGAGAGCTTTTAAATGCCGATCACCGGTGACCCCCACGGTAGTCAACGTGTTAAAGTTAGTCACCATAAGAGCACTGTATTGACAGACGTTAAATACAATATTGTGGAACTTAAAGCATGTTTTATTTATACCTTTTCCCAAAGTTTCATAATAACTAAAGCCAGTGGATCTGAAACGAAATTATTGTGTTTTGCTATGTCAGAATTCAGAATGCCACCTGTTCACTTTTTGGCAGTATTTGAAGAAAATTTAATTATCTTCAATCTTGGAATAAACATTGAGCCCCAAAAGTATAAAGGATTATAAGCCTGAAACAACAAATATTTATAAGATATCTCCTTGAGTTATATTTGTGATATTTAGATACAAGTAAATTAGATTAGTAAATTACCACCACTTATCCCTAAATGCTGGTACATAAGAAATTTTCCCCCTAAGCCGATATCTTTGGTTACCTTTAATACTTTGAAAAGAAGTCTATTCACTTTCATCTGATTTGTGTCGTCAAAGTGAAAAAGGTCTTAACAACGATGCTTATAGCAGGAGGAAGGACTTACTTTGAGATGCTGTCCCTGGAAGTGTTAATCCGGCATGACAAAGATGGTATTAAGTTGTTTGTCGCATGCCTTGAAAATCCCCAGGACAAGGGTACCAGCTATATCTAATGGAATTTGCATTTATGTTGAAATTGAAAACCTGTAGCCCACACCCCTACATTCCCGTACCACTCCAACGAGGTGAGAGTGATAATATCATTTCTTTGCTGATTTTGATTGGCATTTTGCCTACCGCCTCTGGTTTGGCACATTTTAATCTTGGGGAGCTTTGATTAAGTCCTGAGATTTGCATAAATTTTTGCGGAATCTTGTTAAGCTTAATGATATAAAAGTGACATAAAGAAGTTAATTTAGGGACTTGTCAATTCCTTCGCTTTTTTTTTAAATGTCTTAGGAGGAAAAATTATGCAAGTTGCCTGGAACTTTTTCTTAGAATGGAATGAAAACTGCAAAGGATGTAATTTGAGTGGTCACGAGAAGGTCGAATTTTCGGAGAAAATAAATGGAGGAATTTTCTGAATAGAATATATTTCCAGCTTTGAGTTCCGTCGCAATTTTTTTTATCAGGTCTATAAAATTTATTATATAATAAAGTAAAAATATTCTTCTAGCTTGTGATATCTTTGCCACAGGTATTGCGTAAACTCAGGAGATAACACTATCATGCACACAGCACAGAGGAGAGAAATTAAGAAAGAAAAGATTGGGAAACTTTAACCTGACAAATGTTGCAAGTGAGTTTGGCATAAAAGGTGACTATTAGGTGTATTAAGTCTGAAGCTATGGATGGATGGATGGATGGATAATATGGTCCATAATAATGCATCACAATGATATTTGAATGTTGTGTGTACATGTGGACAACAAACAAGATTTTTATCATTTGCTATCTGGTACTTCGAAACGATTTATTTTGGGCCCACTATTGTTTCGATTGCGGATTGAAAATTCACGTCAACGTGTTAATAAGTTGACGCTAAGATCCATTATTTTTTAGCTTATTAAGGGCGCGTTCAAAATCCATATTCATACAGCACTTTGCTTCAAATATTGGGGAAATATTAACGCAAAAACACTCACGTCAAATATTCCGAACGAAAATTTTAATTTACTTTACTACGAAAGAAGTCTTTTGAGACCGACCCTAACTATATTTAATGTGTTACCATCTGCTGAGGATTGAGCTTTCAGCCCATTTATATAGTTTGTAATTTTTTTGTTTGACCTCCGTACGCATTGCAAATACCTCTCCAGAGTCGCTTAGCCTCAGTCTATATAAGGTTTCGAAATGCACAGAGTACATGACCCGCCGTTTTATTGCATTAACATTGGTCGTCCTCAACAAAATCAATTTTCTTCAAATGGTAATTTAATGGACAATGTCCAGTGAGGATGTCAGTGATGGTCTTCACCTCAACATTATTGAGGGAGAGTAACGAACTTATCTTCCCCGTTATTAAAGGACTTGCAAGTCGGAGCATAGATGGTCGTTGATAGCTGTGGTTGCCGTGCATTTGTTGTTATGTTCTCCAAAAAAAACAACAACGTCATCGGCATAGATGGGTCCCTCAATGCCCCGACGACCAAGCATCCTAAGGGTAAAAACAAAGCGATTTGGTTTTGGTCAATATTCAGCTGATTATAAGATGAAGCCAGGGTAGGGTGCGCATAACTCAGCGGTTTTGCTGACTAATTCAGTTCATTTCGAACGAAAGGCTAGAGTATACAGAAGAAAACGCAAATTCTTCTGATACAATACCTTCTGCATTACCCTGTTATTGACATTCTCTGTTACTTTATTCTTTGGATTACCATGTAATTAATGCTAGCGGCTTATATTACTCTTTGATGAAATTATTCATTACCTAATCATCAATGGCTCAATTTCCTACTGGATCGTTGCGCATTATCATAGTATACAAAGTAAAGTAAGATACCTTGTGATCAGCCTGCAAACAATTATTGGCTACCTCCTATATAAAAGTACGTATAGACATTGTCGTCTATAATAAATTTTTATTGTATTTTTTTATGTTTATTCTACACAGAAGTTATGCATATAATATGAGTATAATGCTCCTAAAGCTAAAGCCATTACCTGGATATGCTGCCAAAACTATTTTGTCTGCACAACGATTAAGGCACATATTCCTCAATAAATTGAACAAAATAGTCTGGAAATTGTTTCCTTAAATTTTAAACAATGAAAACTTTGTGATTTCCTGCAACGAATAAAACAAATTTCTTTGAAACAAGAAGAGAATCGTTTGTATTCTCGTAGCATATTCCGTGTATGTAGTGTTCATTCCTTGGCAAGGGCAAAAATCATTCTATTTGCGATTACCCCCATATCAGGCCTATACATTTTATCGTTGAGAGGTGGAATAGTAAAAAGTCGTGGGTTACAAAAATGGCAGTTTGGCACAGTTCCTAAGGGAGATATAAATTCAACCCATGCCAAAATATCTTCTTTGGAAATTCGATTAAATTCTGATTTTTCTAAAAACGTGTTATGCTTTCTCCTGTTCCCCTGCTGTCGGGATTTTTCGCTTTCACAAGGTGCTGAGTTTTATATCGCACAAGGATTCACATTTACAATTCCCCAGGAACTGGCTGCACGTGCAATGTCAAGTATTTTATGGGTATATCAAATGCAGTCATGTGAGGAATTGAATTGTTTCAATAGTTATTTCAGTCTCAACTTAACTTCTGTGGATTTCTTGCTGGATAAAGTAATAAAATCCGCGTAAATCTGTATTTAAGTATAGCAATTTCGTTTAGAAGATCTGGTAAGCCGCAACTCTTCAATTGTGTCAGGAGTGCCCACTTTGCTTGCTCACAAAGGCAAAAGTTTCCATGATAGGCGTGAGTATACTTGTGAAATGCTCAGACGTCCTTAACGTCTCATATGCACTTTTTGGGACGATGCACCAGACTTGCAGGATGGTAAGACCTTAAATCCAAATTTGCGGTAGTATTAAAGCTGCTTATTATATGGAGTTCTGCCAAACGTATATAAAGTAATCACTAGTGGGAAGATATTGCATAGCTGCAAGTATATGTCCCCAATTCTCTGCATTTGGACGATATAAACGGAGCACCCTTATAACTTCAATATTGATTTTTTGTGCAGTGTAAGCATTATCTGTGCTATGACAAAATTAGCTAACGACTTTAATCGTTGTGGATGCTTTCTAGCAGGCACTTGCCTGAATGAAAGGAGGCAGTAAATCACAGATGAAGCCATTGAAAAATCATTCTTTAGGAACTGCGTCCAGGCAGCTATTTGCTATTGAACTTCGAAAAAGATGTAATACGGCTGCAGTTGTCTTGCACTGAAAAGTTGGTAAGCAATGTGATAAAGACAACCAAAGCAAACCTTGGTCTCGCGAAATGTAATGCAATCGAAACCAATTTTTTTGTTATGGGAAAAATCAAATTACTGCTTTGAATGCTTTAATATTTAACCTAGTATATTTCTAGAGAAACAAAGTGTAGAGTGGTTTTTAATTTGTCTCGTGACCTCACTAAGAGAATAAGGTCAGTGATTGAGAAAATTGAAAAATTGTTCGATTAAATTTTAAGTCAATAAATGAACTTTTTCCAAATAGGACTTCGTTTATTACTTCAAAAAGTTATTTTTTAATTAAAACAAGTGGTGCAATGGAGGGCTACAATTTTTTTTCTTGCCAACCTCATTCTTTCCAAACTCTGGAACAACTTACATACAACTTATGTAACTCTATTTTCTACTTCTGAGCTTTTTAATTTATTTTCTTGTATCATCACAAGTACAGTATGGTTGCGTTTCAAGTATACAATAAGATAAAATTAATTAAAAAATAATTACACTTGGTTCATATCACATCTGAGGTAAAAGTTTGGATTTCGACTTCACTACACTTAATTTCAGAGAGGATGATCCCACATCCAGTCAAAGATTTTTCTGTCATATTTATATCTTAAGGATGATGAATGGGACAAGGTATACGTTTTGTGACTCTTCGTATACAGGTATACTGGTGGGCTCTTTCGTAAAGAATTTACGATATAGATAGATGTTTTCAGACATGCAAATAAAATGCTAAATTCTGAAGCCCTAATAGCTTTGACTATAAGTCCATCAATACATGAGAGAGAAAGATGAAGTATACATATATAAAGTGCAAGACACAGTAGAAAACAAATATGTTTATAGTACTAAGTTAAGTTAAAGATATTCGAGGGATCTCGAAACAGACCTCGTCATATGGGTCCCTTTTCGTCCCTCTGCCAAGTATAGTACTATATACTACAGTTATTTTTCAGTATATAACTTTAGGTCTGCCAAAAACGCAAATATCAGATGGCACTATTTTTTCCTGAATATATTATAACAACCGGAAAAGTGAATAGGAGGTATATATTGCACCGAGCGATATACTTATCTAATTTATGAATGAGACCACAATGGAAAAGATAGTGTTTCCCTTTCTCTCTGAGGAGAAATTAAACATTGTAATGATATTAAGCTGAAATTGAAAGCTCTGAATCGCAATGATATCGAAACCACAATTTCAACCAGATATTCTTAAGAGGAGTCAGTAATTTACCATCTATACTCTTGATACTATTTGACTTCCCTACACGGCGATTGGTATAAACATATCTCACAGGCAGACGTTAAACTTTAACGAATCGACTTGATGGAGGACTCCTTCTCACGTGGATAGTTTTAGGTAGCTCGAAATCTCACCCAGCAACCTATATATATATATATATGATTTAGAATATATAATAGGTACAATATAATGTCGTTTTTAAATCGTTACAGTATAAAATAATAAAATACATTTCACGTATTCCATGTATTGTCACCACTTTTTTCATTATTATAGGCAAATTACTTTATAGGCTGAATGAGGTGGAAACAGATTTCTAAGTTTACACAATCGAACATGTCTTGTGCGTGAAGGACAAATATAGCACCCTGACAGATATTATATTACACACAGGTGTAGTTTTGTCAGAAAATGATGCTAGGACAAGAGGGATACAGAGTGAAGCTGCACAAACGATAGTTTTGTTCTTTATCACCAAACCACCAAAGATATCATCAAATCGATGAAGATTGCCAAGTCTGAAATTTTGTATTTCAGTTTTCTTTAATATCCTGGTAGAAAGCCCAGTTGGAATATGTACGTATGTACTACCCCAGGGGATGACAGGTTTTAGGTTTGACAGGAAAATAGCTATATAGCTGCGGAACACAAAAGGGAAAGAACTCGTAAACAAACTTAAAAAATTTGCAGGCTGGCTTCTTTAAGACTCACTGGGGTTATATAGGCCACTCTTGTAGCTGTCTTGTAGTCGTCCTTTGCCGATCAAGGTAACCTTAAAAACCATAGTCCACCCAGTGAAATCGGGCGTATCAGACATTTCTCAGTATATTATATTAGAGATCGAACATTGTGGATCTGATATATGGTGGAACAAAAATTGTGAATTAACTATACACAGGCGACTGCTACAAGTAAGGGGTAATGAAGAAAAGGGGTAATAAAAAAGCTATGAAAATAAATAAAGTCATAATAATTTGTATAATTTATTTTGTTCAAGTTTCCACGACATAAATGTGCAAAGTCCATATAAATCACTGGATCGTTGTTACATTTAGCATGCGATAGCTCCATAGCCATCTCTCCTTATTAGCACAATTGTATTTTAGCCCATTAGAAACTATCAAAGTGGATTAAGCCTGAAGACAGCACAGTACTGAATTCTCTAAGTAAAATTAGTCGTATTCATCCCATCTCATCTCCACTTTTAGCACGTTACAGAAATATTTTAATTAGCTCGATGATCAAATATTCTGCACAAAACGTGAAAGTTCACTTCTCCCACAGCATACCCCCCTCCCCAAATTAAAACTAAAATTAAGTAGGGTAGAAGTACGAAAATGTGGGCGTATATTAATTTTCAATATTCCAGGATACGTTTATGCGCGTCATAAGAAAGACAAAGTGATTTTCAGGATGAAGTTTCTGTATAAATATACTTAAAAAGTTCTCCTGAGTTTTGAAACTTCTTGTGAATTCAGTGCTGGAAGCAGTTCGCTGTAAAATTTTATAGCTTTCAATTAATTCATGTTGTCACCTGAATCAAACTCAAACAGCCCACAAGTTTTAAGTGAAATAGTTCGTAGGCTGTCGTCCAGTAGCATGTTATGTCGAAATTGATTAATGGAACTTCAAACATGTGTGAGGCATTTATCTTGCTTAAAACCAACCGAACACCTAGCTCCTAGCCAGTAAGGGAAAGAAATGAAGTTTTTACGTATGGTTTCTTAGATAATTTACTGTTTTTGGGTTCTTGCTAGCTATGTTTTGTTTAAAAAGGGTACAACTGGATGGGTGATTACTCCGAAGATAAATGGGACGTAATTTACCTGGTAAAAAGGATAAATAATGATAGACAGCTTACGATCTTTTGAATACTTTTTTAGTTAATTTTAAATGTTTGAGTATCTGAAAAATAATTAAACCAAAAGCGTGTTCGGATTTATTTAAACTTTATTACAGGATTATAACTATGGCAGCAGGTGGATGTGATCAGAAATTTATTTACAGGTTCATATGTGAAAAATCGGAAATACACTTAAATTTAAAAAAAAATGTATAACTGATCTGACTCAATGCGGAAGAATGGATATTAAAAAAAGTAAGTTAAAAATTACAGAATTAAAGAAATCATATAATTTTATTGATGTTGATTGTCTGATACAAAAGCCTGTCGCCAGATAAACATTGAAGTATTCTCATATCTGTCGAATCAAATGTATAAAATCTCCTCGCAACAAGCCCTTATATCAGTCAATCCTGGTGCTTCACTTCGAAATTGATCACGGAGCGTTTTGAAACCCTGTAACGCCTAGCCTCGAACAATAAAGTTACACTCTGTTGGGTACCTGGTCATCGAGGCGTGGAGGGGAATGAAGCCGCCTGACAAGCTGGCCATGAAAGTCTCATCTTCCCGACTTCATGGTCCTGAACTTTCCTGCACCATTGGGTGGTCTACCGCAAAAAGTGTCATAGGAAAATGGGTTAGAGGTCTTCAGCAAACCTATTGGAAACATTTTCCAGGACTGCGTCTTTGCTAAAGAGCTTGGCAGACCCTATACCTACAAAACTACCTCTTTATGTCCCGCTTTGGCGTGGCTAAGAAGAAGGGTCTTCCTCCAGGAAGTCTTATCTCCCGGGGAGATTAAATCCTCTTCAGCAATAGACCTTCTTGCCTTCATTAGGAAGGCGGACAGTATGTTGCAGTAACAGGAGGCTTGGCACAATAGATCTACCTTAGGTCGTAGTGTCTGTCATTTGGGCAACCTTCCATATAGTAAAAAAAATGGGGAATCCT
>QYTT01091875.1:9982-29470 GCA_006980735.1 Dasypogon diadema | reverse complement strand
TGATAAATTAACATTTTAGCTACAAATTGCACTATTCACATTTCAAAAATAATTTAATTACCAGCGATGATTGATTTAATTGAATTGCCAAATTAAGTTTATAAGAATTAGTGTAGTGATAAAATATTGCATTTATTGGGGTTTGTAAAAAGTAAAATTCATTGCCTTTGACTTGAAGGTTCCACAATTACTTCACAAAGATTTTGCTCTATTTTATGTTTCTTTTTCCTTCTTCAGCATGTACATTAATTTTGCAAGCTTTACTCGATTTTTTTAGTAACAATGCTTTACATTTAAAACGAAACAGAAGAAGGAATTAACAAGTATAATTTCCCTAAGACTAGAGTTTTTACTGTTCTTTGTTATCTTATTCCAGAAATTCTCATAGATTTTCCCGTCGGCAGCAGAATAATCACTGGGTTACAACATTGGGTGTTACAAATATTAAGAGGTTCGGAATCGATGGTATAATCACTAGGTCTAGTCGCAATGTTATTCCACTAGAAAACTTCGATAAGAAAGAGGATAATCCTTTTTAAGTTAAATTCCAAAATTCAGAAAAAAATATTTGTTTTTAAAGCCACAACGTCAACTTAGTCTTCCTTATGAAACTCCACGGATGTAGTTAAAGGTTAGGTTCGAGCCTAGCTCAAGCACACGAGCATTTGAATACGTTGCCGAAACCGTGTGTTTTCGCGTTGTCGTGTGCAATCAACTTTAGGGAGCTTAGTACTGCTATAACTTTGCATTAACGCTGCGTTTCGGTAACATTTTCAAACGCTCGTGTGCATCGGGCCTTAACTGATTTTGATAGAAAAGCCATCGAAATTTTTGTAGTGAAAATATGCTTGCCGGGTAAGGGATGAAACCCGGCCGGTAGAATGAGATCAAATAGGAGTGATATTAAATTCTATATTGCTGAAATCTTCATACGTATTGCACGTTAGACAGCAATTAAATTGATGTTTTTTTCTATTCTCATTAGAAACTGCAGCTACACAATTCAAATAACTTTATCAGACTATGACAAGAATTTCACCTTATTATTTACAGTTTTGAAAGATATTTGGTGCAAAGTCGAGGAAGTAATTCAAAAGTTAACTGACGTTAATTTTCCAAGCTTTCGAGTAGTGCCTTGTCAATAGATCCAAAATCATTGAAGTGGCTGATAAAATAATTGCCAAAACCGTTTTTATCACAACACCCCAAAAAATTTGAATTTAAATTCTTTAAAATTGTCGCTCGATTTTGTAAACCTTTGTCGCATTATGACGCTAAGTGACTTTTTTGTCAGCAATTAGTAGAATATGTTTTTATGTATGATTACAACAAAAACACTTGTTTCTCAATCCCATGAAATTTATTATTATTTGAATAAGCAAGCCAACGTATTTATTTCGTCCTATCTGGATATCATCAAGGCTTGGGCTAAATGTAAAGTTCAACTGCTACTTAACTGAACTCAAGTTAACTGAGAAATTTTAACATGAAATAAGAAAAATGTTTACTATACGAATTTTTAGAAATCAAATTCATGTTCCTAATCCACCATTCCATCGCTAATAAGTTTGGGTCTAATAAGGGACTTTTATTATTACTTGGTTGTTCTATAAAACGGTGCAGAAAAAGCTGAAAGGATGCCCTATGATGTTATGCAAAGCCTTGGCAGAAAGGAAAGTGGGATTGGGGAAAAGGGATTAGGAGGTTGAATTGAGGACTATAATCAGCAGGAAAAACAGAAGGAGTTACATTCGTATAGTTCTGCTCAAGAGGGTTGCGCTTTTTGAGATAACGGCACTTGAAGGTTTCTTCGTCATTTTTTACGATGAAGGCCGTACAGATCATATGTGTAGGAATCTAGTGTCATATCATAGAGTGCCCATTCTCTCTCCTACTCCTCTGGCTTAAGAGTTATGAATTTTCAAAGTCAAAATGTTGGCTTTCTTTACCCTTTTTCACATAAATACAGTTAAATAGCAACAGAATTTTGTATTTAGTCTAAGTCCAGATGATGTCTTTGTCGTATAATTTTAGATCGATACACGACACTATCCTGCGTTGACAATAACACCTCTGATATGTTCCAAATAAATAATGACATAGAAACGATAAATGTCATCGTCATATTATTTGATTTAGCTTACCGATATTTACCACAGGTACTATTTAAAGTAAATCCCAGCAGGCAGCAAGTGCTATAATCTGAAACAGATTTGGTCTGTTATAAGAGAAATGTTTCTGCCCGCCCAATGAGCTTCGAAAACAATGAAAGGAAAACATTAGCTTGGGTAAAATATGGTCAATGGTTATTGGAATTTTGAGTACATGGATCCCTTCCAGCATCTTGGACATACCTCAATTCCAAGACGAAGAGAACAAAATGTTTTTTGTGAGGTTTGACCAGGTATCATTTAATTTTGATTTGTCGACTAAGATGTCTTTGCATATTTCCGACCTCTTTTACAACAAAACTGCAATTGGACTCTAGAATTTTGACCACAAAGTACTTAACACATAATAACCAATCACCATTTACGTTGTAATTTATGACGGTATCAATGAGGAGTAAACTTTGACACAAGTCTTTACTTTTAAAACTAAATAAAGAAACCAATCGTCATGGTGGCAACATTTCTAAAATTATATCAAGTGCCATTGGCTTGAACACTTCTACAGCGACCAATTGTATTATGTTTGTACTTTTTAACATTAATGATTTTGTGAAGCAGTCAATATGTTTATCATCTTTTATGGTTCAGGAGTGAAGTAGTGGACGAACTTTGAAGGGCCAATGACTTTACCGAACCAACAAGTGACTTTCCTTTGATCTTCAAGTGGCAAAACGTTGTAAATGGACAAATTGATAGACAGCAGTTGTAATTATTTTCGAAAGTTTGAAATCGCAACGAAAATTGACAGCAAATCTAGTTAAATTTCGTTCCATTGCTTGTAAAGTTTGTGTTGTTGCTGTTAGTCGGCTACAGAACATCAATAATATTTATATTTACAAAGCCAACTTTTGAAAGCGGTTTCTATGTCGGAAAGTTCCAATTAATGTTTCTATTTTTAGCAGTCTGTATTTTTTGATTTTTACTAATAAACCATGCAGTTCTAAGACGTTCTGTCTAAAGATATATGTATAATGTAATTGTACCTGGTCCTGCCGATTTGGCTTTAAACTTCGGCGTTATCATCACTGGCTGAGATTCTGTAAGAGAATTTTCAACACAAATTTATTTTTCACTGATGCACACAATTCAATAATTTTTCTCCAATTTGACACTATACAATCACTTTCGCACTTTATATTATATATTTTATAGGCGAATTTTATAATCAAAATAATTTTATTCAGAACTGCGAACAGAATGGAGAGCGACTTCGCGAATGAACAATAAAAATTAATAAAAAGAAAAAAGGGTAAAAAAAAGTAAAAAATTGTAAAATGGGAAAAAGAAAACAGAAAATAGACCTAACCCTGTCCCATTTCCACAGACTCGCGTCGGTCCAAATTGATGCGAACTCAAAGTAACTTTAACCGAAAACTTATTTTGTTCTGCTCGTCCGTCTTGGCGCTAGTATCCGTGTCCGAACGAGTTCGGCTGTTGGCACCAGCGTTTCACCATGGAGGCATTTGGACGCATGCGGCTTTGAAGTCACTTAGCAGAACTGTCTGACGCTGCGCAAACTCGCCGGCCCCAAATAAACTTGTAAGTTTGCGCGCGCATTCTGTGCTGTCAGATAAACTTCATCATGTGCCAAGAGAATCTCAGACTGTTCGTTTCGCATCTACAAGATAAATAGAAGACGCTCAGCTCAACTGTATGCGTACGCGACTTAATTAACTTAGTACTAGCGCTAATTTCGACATGGGCTTTATTTACTCTGCTTAAAAGTCCAATAAAGCATGGCTGGACTATCTGGAAGGTTGTGTGTGAAGTATTGCGGGTGTTTCCCGCCGCAAGTAGAGCCAAAACTTTCGGGACATGATAGCATCTTCTGGTTGTGACTTTTATAGAATAATACACGTAATAAATGAAAAATATTTCTGGCTGAATAATTGTGAAAGCAATTTCGCTTTATGAAAAAATTTTACAACTTTTTTTTAGCAATGTTTGAAGGTGATAAGGTGAATGCAGATAAGTAAAATTCATTGCGATTCACGTAAACGTGACAAAAATAGCTTGTCTAATTTTGAACGGGTGTTTTGGGAAATATTGAAATGTTCATAGTAGATTACGACATTAATAACTGCGACTAAAGCTCTCATCAGACAGTTGCTAATCGAATAAATTTCGACCGCCTAACCGAAAAATGCAGAAACTAATTGAAATTCAAAAACCGAAAATTCTGGAAAAATTTAATTTCAAATCACTCTGATTCATTTAATCAACTGTTAATTAATTCATCTTTTACTAAAATATAGTCAATACATCTTTTACTAAAATATAGTTGAATGAAAATGGTAAAAAGTGTCTCGAAAAATTAATACAAACCTTAAAATCCAAATATAAATGAAATTGTGCTAAAAATTTTATTCAAGGTCAAAGGTAAAAAAAATTGGTTTCTAGCAAATATCTCTTAAACTGTTAGTGTGATCGTAAAAATAGTTATTACAAAATTTGTAGACCGATTCCGTACGAAAAAGGTCTATAATTTTTATAATTTTTCTAAAATTTTTGAATAATTTCACAAGGAAATTATTATAAATTACATGAGTATAAGGATCTTTTCTGTAGAGAAACGTACGAAAAACAAAACTTTGTAATAACTATTTTTACGATAACATTTAACGTTTAAGAGATATTTGTGGAAAAACAATTTTTTGACCTTTGACCTTGAATGAAAGTTTTAGCACAAGTTTCTGGTTCTGTTTTTAAGATCACACATTTTTAGCTCTATGCCAATTTCTTTTGAGTTTTGGACTCTTTTGGTTTGTTTTGACTGGATAATTAGTAAAATTGACTTACATAGATAATAGGCAACGGTTCAGATGGTTTTAACTGAAATTATGGCACTAGCGTTTCTTAGAACTGAAATACATTACAAATAACACGGATTAAGTTTCGACTGACGGTAAAAAAGTCGCGCATTTGTGTAGTTCTCTCCGAGTAGAAATAATTTAGAGCTAGAATTTGGTCTAGGTCTGGCTTGCCCGATTTCTATTAGGATCCTGATAGGGCAGCCTGATCTGACGCAGATCCGAAATGTAACGCTGTGGCGAATTTGGGCCCTATCAGGCTAACAGTTCTGGCCCAGGACGGGTTCCCACACGTGGCCCAGATAAAATTTTTAAATCGGGTCCTTAATAAGTAGTAATATTAATATGTAACTAAACATTTCGTATAATATATGATATAGGATTGGTATATAATATTTAATAAGAAGTAGGTGTGATATAAGGCTTTTAAGTAATTCAGTTATTGTTTCTATTATTATTATTATATTAATTTATTGTTTTTCAGTATAATATTATTTTCTGCAAAACAAGGAAAGAATACATTATAAGATGCTTTATATAACTCTACAAAATACATAGATGTATAGAAAATAATATTAGAGCATGACACGGCATAATATAGTTAAATTTCGAAAATAGATGTTAGATATTGAGTCCCGAATATTATTGGGACCAGACGAGGTTTGCTATGGCTAAGTGACTGCATTTTGGCAAAATTAAAATATCAAATAGTAATCGTTGGGTTTCATCGGGTAAACCTGAAGCAAGAGACCGTAGGGTGTGGCCAGCCTTAAATCTCGTATATTCTCAGCAATTTATACCTTGACTTTTAAGAAGAAGACAACGCAAGACATTTAGCGTCTCACAATTTTATGTTTAGTCACATAAATTTAAGAGCTCTGCGAGTTTACAATACAAGCATTGTTACAACAGTTAAGAAAAAAGTTTATTTTAATTTCATTTTAAATAGAAGAGGGTTTTTTAAGAATACTTAATTTTTCTTTACCATAGCAAGTTTCAATCTTTTTCCCTTTGAGTCTAATTTTGAAAGGCCATGAATAATCCTATAATACCGGTTGGTTTAGCTATTTGGGCATTGGTCAGTCAACTCGCCTCAGTAGAAAATCGTATATTCGCTGTCTCGTAATTGAAAAATCCTTTAAAGAAATTTATAGAAAATATAAGTGGTTGCCATTTTCATGTATTGTAAGCGATACCTAAGGTAAATATTGGAGAATTTCTTTTGTAAAACTAGATTAGTTCATACCTTATCAATGTAATGTCTTGTAAACTGTTAAAAAATTGCTATATATATTTTGAACAGAAAATCGGTCACCCGTTTGGTGTTGCCAATTCTAAATGTAATAAACTGTTCTGCGAATCGAACAATTTGTATTTGGTATATGTGCGTTATTTATGCAATTTTGGGCAGTTTTGTTGCTAGTTTAGAACTGATCAGGAGTGAAAGTGAAAGTTGTTATTCAAAAAAGGTACAATCCTAGTGAATCTTTTTCAAAATGCAAAACGTTTTAAGTTGTGTTGAACATAAAACCCAACATCCTTTTAAAACGAGTTACCTGAACTACGGTCTTTACCATAATGGAGCACGTAGCTACCTACCATCCTACAGATGTGTAATTACTTGAAACGCATTCTAGAAGGAGTTATTTGCCACTCAAAAGAGAACACCTTTCAAAGAGACTTACCTTTCACTCATAAAGTAATGTCTTTTCTTAAGTGAGCTCGTAGGTACCCACCACCTCAGGATATCACCGTGTTAAAGTAATCGACACTGTAATCGACTAAGTAAGTGATTGACCTTACAGATAGTAATTACGGAATTGACTTTGTAATGATTACAAGTCCTGCTGAGGCGTAACCACTCTGTAACGATTCGAACTATTCATACAGCTCCCACAGTCTGCCTGCTCTTACAGTTCGTAAGATTTTTAACTAGAAGTTTAAATTGTATCCTTCCACTAAGTCTGTTCTTTAAATTTAAGTGATTTAAAATCTTATCCAGAGGAATGAAAAGCAAAATACTGGAATGATCCTCTTGCCGAAAATGAGGTTATTTACTACAGTATAGTATAGGGGTAATAAAATGATAAAATTTGTTACACATAATTTGAAAATGAGAATTTCTTAAGTCATATCTTAAGTATCCAAAACCCAATTTATGTTGAAAAGACTCTCATAGATCTTTCATTCAATAGTTTCCGATTTTTATTTCACTGTCATAGATTTGTATCTACACCTTTTTTTGTAAATATACAACATGTACAAAACTAAACAAATATGACCTGTAAAAGAATGTACAATAATATGAAAAACCGTGCAGTTATAAGTGTTTAATATTACAATCAATGTAAAAGAATATGAAAAATAATCTCCAGCCTCCCGGATTTCATAATTTCTATTTTAATCTAAAAATCATTAGACATGCACTCATGCAGGACGGTAACAAGATACGATTTTTAGCTGAAGCACATAAAAATTTAGCGTAAAAGCGACTCATACCGCGGCCATAGATGAAGCCTTTTGCTAAGGTGAGCGCACTATCAATTTCCTTGAGCAGATCACTTTCGGACCAACTCCGACGGTTAGGCGAAAGTGCAAAGCGCGTCTGTTTCTTATGCCTAGCAGTGACTGAATTCGCGTTCTGGAGTGCCGTTCTACTCCGTAGAATAGTTGCAAGCTTCGGTGGTGACGCGTTTTCCGGCACTTGAAGATAATCTGCGCAAATTACACTCATTAAAGACAATAAAGCCATGCTCAAAGCTCCACTCAGTAAAAGTATTAAACTTGAGTCCGTTTGCCAATGTGTGCAAAAATGCAAATTGTGGTGATATCAGCAGTGACACACTCTGCCCCGAGATAGAGCATCTTTCAATCTTAAAATAAAATTTTCGAATTTCAGGTGTAGGTATCCGGCATGCATACAATTGCCATGGGAATGCAGGAGCACTTTGATATTCTTCTTGATCGGTTATAGCTACGAATTATGTCATGCTCTTTCTTAAGCCAGGCAAATGAAAACTGGTCAGTTAAAAATAAAACAAACTCATATTTGTGTGAAATTTTTATTTATTATTTAAAGCTACATAAACTTCAACAAACAAACAAACGACTACAGCAGAACATTCGGACTTTTATTGCTAACATAAAACATTTTGGTCCATTGGGTGGAATTCTTTTGAAATTTTTGTTAAAAAGCCTCAAGAGCGTCAATAGTTTAATTAGTAGCAGCACTGCACATGACATCACTACAAAGTTAGTGAAAATGGAAGCGTCCCGGGGCATAATACGACAGTACTGAAAGCGTTTTATGTTTTAGTTGTTAGTAATTAAACGCCAAACGGTCCAGGCAACTGCAGCTGTAATAAAAAATCCAAAAAATTTCAAATCGGTTAACTCACCATCCTTCTTCGTCATTGTAGACGTTGAAAAGCTGGATGACTCCTCCTTGCGCTCCTCTTGGAATTTGCTCGTAAGTTCGGCAAATTCACGCAGGTGTTTCGGAAGCTGACGCAGATCTGCTTCTTGTTGTCCTTCGATTAC
Source organism: Dasypogon diadema (assembly GCA_006980735.1). NCBI lineage: Eukaryota > Metazoa > Arthropoda > Insecta > Diptera > Asilidae > Dasypogon > Dasypogon diadema. The sequence continues at coordinate 20,949 of QYTT01091875.1, read as the reverse complement.
TTTCACAGGTGGAGACTGAACATCTTGTTCCACTTTAGGGGTTGGCTGAGATTCCGCACCACTTTCCCAATCACTGTCTGAAGGCATTTGCAGTTTAGATCGCCGTTCTTTGACTCGCTTTAGGAATTCATCACTGATGTCTATGCTCGAAGAAGACTTCCGTACGGGTCGTTGAGGAGCCCCAGATCCCAGCTCATCGGCTGGTTTTGATATTTTTATTATTTTGTGTAAACGACGCTCTTCCCTCTCGGCCACTTTGCTCATCCATTCGTCATGCATTTGCTGGCGAAATGCCTCCTCTTCTGACAGAGTTGGCAGTCTACACGATCGGTGCTGGTATAAGTCTTTGCGCAACTTGTGATTGGTATGCATCTTGTCCATTTCTTCGATCAGTTTGCGACGATCATGCTCAAGGCGATCAAATTCGGACTGAAGTTCGTTTTCCTTTTGTTTAATGTAGTCCATTTGCACGTCATGGATTTCTCTTGGCAGAGATGATCGCCTGACATAGTATGGCGACACGTACTGAGTGATCGGTGTCTGATCTATCATGGAATGACAACTCATATAACGTTGCCTTCCTATTGAAGGTCTGTGAGCATCATATCCTCGAAGGTTGTCATCGTACCTGCCAGGAGTGTGTAAATTGCTTGTGGATGCGGTTAGTCGCGGTGCTTTTACATTCGTAGGCTTACCTTGACAAACGATCTCCATCTCTTTCAGGAAAGGCTTGGTAATGTTTTCCGATGACGCACCAAGGCCAGCATATTTCATCCATTCTTCGAGATTTTGTGAACTCAATCGTTTTTCAGAGTAGTAACCGTTTGGAAAAGAGGAACTATAACGGTCAAAATGAGTAGTGCTGGCAGGTCTGGGCCTTCCTTCTAGGTTCACTGGGATTATCCTTTCTTCACTCTTTTGTGTACGGCTAGATTTTTCACTAGTATTAGGCTTGCTCCTTTGGCCTTCAACTTGTACTGGTACGGTGACAACTTTCTTTGAGGTTTCCTGCTGAAGCACCTTTTTTTCAAGCTCTTCCCAAGGATCAGTGCTGTTCTCTACTTTAATTGGAATATCATGAATCTTCGCATCCTTCCGTTGATCTTTCTGTTGCTGTTGCTGTTGATGCTTTTGTCGTAGCTTATCAAATTCTTGCCACGGATCAGTCTTCTTTTCAATTTGAATGGGAATTTGATACGTCCGTGACTCTTTTTTTTGTTCTTGCCACCGATCGTGGTACTGTCGCTTTTCTTTGTTATCAAATCCTACTCGTTCATTAGCCTTGCTCTCCACTTCGATTGGAATTTCAAAAGATTTTGCTTTCTCACTCTGCTCTGTTGCATTCTGTTCAATTTTATCCCATACTCCGGTCTTTCTTTCAGTCTTAAGATCCCAGTTGTCATAAATTCTTGAATCTTTCTTTTCTTCCTGTTGTGCCATTTGCTGCTGGATTTTCTTCTCAAATTCTTCCCACATATCTGACTTACTTTGGAATTTAACTGGAATCTCGTGTGTCTTTGCCTGTTTTTTATGCTGCTCACTGCTAAATATGTCGTCATTAAAGACTTTTTCTATATCTTTGAAGTCCTTGAGTAATTTTTCTTGTTTGAAAAATTCACTTTTCGCATTTCTTGCGGTTTCCTTGGCTCTCTGCCTAAACTCGTCGTAGGAGAAATCTTTTGCAGTTGTATTTTTCTCATTATCGGATTTGCTATTTTTAAAACTCTGACTGAGTTCACTCTTCTGGGTTGTTGGCGCCTCAGCTGAACGGAAAGCTGTTTCTAATTTAACGTCTGACATAATCCTGGTGTTATCGGTGCCGTGTACGTTGCCAGTCTCACCTTTCTCTTTATCATTTGTGTCCGTGAACTTTTCCTTGTTAGAATCACAAAACTCGTATACAACTTTGCCATTTTCAATGCGTTTCCGGGACTCAAAGGAGGAAGTTTCAATATTTGAATACCGTTTGGGATTGGGTATCGTTTGCATTAATTGGCCGCAATACGTTGGTGTCGTTTCAATGCTAGAGAATCGCTTAAAAGGATTTTCATGGTCCCATGACTTGAAGAAGTTTTCCCGGTCCGAGTAAGTTTGTGACATCTTGTTATCTTTCCTTTGGTCGTCTTCTGATAGTTTGTCGCTTTTGCTGCCTGAAGTAGTTGTTGCGGCTTTTGTTGTTTGGGTTTTCTGATCACACTGCTGAGTTTTCGGCACTGAAACTGACTCCGGTTTTTCCGTTTGTTCTATTTTCCGCGAGGTGTTTTCACTTGAAGACTGTTTTGAGTCTCGGATGATTGCCAACAATCTGTGGTTATTCTTGTCATCATCGTCGTGGCGAATGGAAGTGGTAGCAGTTTCATTTTCGATGAATGATTGTGGTAATGGCGGTGGCGGTATGGGTGGTGGTGTGACACTATTTCGTAATTGCGTCGATGATACAACTTGTTCGGATTTCTCACGATGCATGGCATTCACTTGTTCGGCGGTTAGCTCATGATAACCGCGACGTTCGACGAATTTTTTATGCATATCCAAGAGTTTGTCTGCACTCTTATCAGTGAAAGTTTTTGTCTCCTTTAAATAACTCCTCTGGGATGGTGAAAAGCAGATGAGCACATTGGGATCCTTTTCAGTTGGCACACCAAGCCAAGAGCTTTCCTTTGGGAGTTTTGGAACGGGGGGTGGAACCGGTGATTTTGATGTAGGTGGTGGAACTGCCATTAGCTTCACATGAGTGGGTTTTTGAGATTTCTCTGCATGCACAGAAACTTCCAGGTCCTGAATACGGGGCAGCTCAGGAATCGGATACGGCATATCATCAATTTCCGTGGAAAGTTTCCTTTCCTGATGCTGTTGGGTTAGATGACTCAAACTTTCCGCGACAGATGCTAATTCTTCCAGTACGTCCTTACCGTAGGGCATAGAAGCCAACACTTCTATGCACAACTGCCTTAGACTTTTGATCGCCGTGTCTGAAGTTGGTTCGAGCTGATCGATAGCGTGAGATGACCCTGAAACACATGATCCGAGATCAGCAAAATCTGCGACGTCTGTGTTTGTTAGTGAATCCTTATTAATCGCTGTGCACTGACTGTGCACAGTACTCTGACTTTGACCTGAGGCGTGACTTCCAGAGGAGTCTTGACGTGTTAGTTCTTTATTACTGTTATTGCTATCATGGCTACCTTCTAAAATCTCGTTGTCTACACTATCACATTCCTTCGTATTTTCCTTATCACTAATAAGCGGGCTCAATAAACTTGCGAACATATTATCTGAGCAAGGTTCACCAACTTTAAAGTCTGTTTGGATTTGATTGCACTCACTACTCTCACTATTTGTGGAACTCTTATTCCCTGAATCTGTAGAACAGTTCAACTGTTCCCCACTTAGCACTTCATTCGGATTATTTTCTGATGACTTTTCATCACTGGCCACGTGACGATCACTTGCACTTTGTTCATAAATTCGTCGATGATCACAGCTCTCCGTCGAATTTTCGATAATTTCATCTGCAGCTTGTTTTTCGGGCAAAACAGGTGTTGGTAATGGTGAAAGCTTTTCTTCGCTCTCCGAGGGCTGTGTATTTTGTTGATCTTCAGAAGTGCTGAGCACAGATGGACTATTGAAAATATTTTCTCCGTCAACCTCAATTGTTGGTGTTTGGATGTGGACGTCTGTTTCTTCATGTAAGTCCTCGACATCGGCGTCATTCCCCTGCGTATAGTCCAACTCCATTAAGTCAGATGAGCTGCTCGATGCAGAATCTAGATAAACAATTTCTGCTGCACCTGACTCTTGGCATTTTTCCGTGGTCCATGTTGAGCAACTTTCTTCTATAGATTCTTGCTCCATTATTTTAGCTTCCACTATAACGCAGGGTGGCTCCTCCCGAATTGGGCCAGTTTTTGGTGGGCGCAGATGTGATACGGGCTTGTGTTTGTGAGAAAAATCTAAATTACTTTTTGGGAAAATTGCATTAGCCTTTCTTGTAACATTAGCACTATCTGCGAAAACATCATCGTCAAAGCTCCTTGAAGAAGGTGATTCAGGATTTGATAGAATCTCAGAATCACTTTTCTTCTCAATATCACTCAAATCACTGCACTCTTCCTTGATACTGTCTAAATATCTTGGATTAAGAAACTGCGGCATGAAGTGTGTCTCAAGCGCGGCCCTTTTTTTCGCTCGCCGAGATTTGAAGTCTTGACCTTCGTTACCCTGTGCTTCAGTTTCTTTTGAGGATATGAACTCTTGAGTTTTTATGTTTTCCGCTTCTGGGGAATCAAGTGGAATCGTTGTGATGCTCAAAATTCGCGGACCATTTTTCTCGCATACGTCCAGCGCCTCAGAGGAATCAGCTTCCGACTCGGCTTCAGACACAACCGGCTGATTATCTGTTAAGTCCCCAGCAGAACTGTTATCACTAATTTCCTGAATCATAACTTCATCGTCATCCAGACTTCTGCTTTTTTTAATCGAGGCCACTTTAACGGTCTTGGGTTTCATGGGTTTGGGAGATTCTACACGATAGGGGTATAGGATTGTTATCACTTCCTGCACAATAGGATGCTTCACCGGTTTGGTATGCTCAGAGTCTTCAAAGCCCTCCAAACTTGAGGACGATGCCGCATTGCTGCATTCTTCGGGAGTTTTGTACACTTCCTCATTTTTGTCACTGGTAAAAGTTTCCTGCACATTGACACCGGCACTGTGTTCTTTTGTTACGTCATGCATATCATGGCTCTCAATTTCCAACACATTTGGAATTTCCCTGTCCGGTGAATCTTCGTCCGGTTTGAGTGTATCCGAGTCCGATGAAGCCAAAGAGCTTGACGTGGGTGAATTATGCAAGTGGGTGTCTCCATGATCATTGTTGCTCTTCCGAATTTCCACAAGCTCCTTGGGTGATGGTGGAGGTGGTTCTCCAGCCCTCGGTTCCGTTGAATATTTCGCCCCCGTTTTGTCAATATGAACACCGATCGCGTCTTCTAATGATTCTGTCACCCGGCAAGAATCTGAAAAATTCGCGAAATTATTTTCAAAGTGTTCCGATTCTAAAATCGATTTCCCGCTGCCACTCGTATTTAATTTATCGTCCGTGAGTTTACTTTCGTCTTCAGCGGAACCGGCAGAAAAAGATCGTTCAAATGTTTGCGTACCCTCGACTTTGATATCATCAACAGATTCGATTTCTGGACCAGTGCCAGTCGCAGTTTCGTTCGATTTTCCGAGCTCTTCTCCACCCGGCTGTCGCTTTCCTCCTTGTTTGTTGCCCTTATTGTTGTTGTTGCCTTTGTTCTTTCTTTGGTTTTTTCTTCGTCGATGTTTCGGCATGCCGGCTAGATTAAAGCTCGAGGCGCAGAAATGCTTTCTTCCGCCCAAATTTTAAATGCGTCTCCTTTCAAAAATTCTGAACTAACTCCACAAGCGCACTACTGAATGCCACTGCGGCTTATAATATTCATCTTGGGCTGAGCAGCCGCCGCTTATTTTCGTAACACAATCAAATTCTAGCACATAACAGCGCCGGGATATGTGTGCACGGAACTTATGGCTCCAACGGGCATATGTATTCGCGACTTAATTCCCAGCAGTGCCCAGTGCGATCGGCTTTTCTAACGATCGATGTGTTGTGCGGCTGCGCTTCCGATGGACGCATTCTGCTAAATGCTAATTTGTCGGCGAAAATTTACCGCCTGCACGATCGGTATTGGCTTTGTTATGAGCCACCAGCAACAGCTGAGATTCTCTTTTTGCATCTCATATTTGTCCAGATCGATCGCCACATGCGAGTGGGTATTCTTTCGAATTCAATTTCACGAACGCGATCAGCAAAAGAGTAAAAGCCCAGCAGTCAGTGATAAGACGGGTTAAAACTTTGCACCCTTAACCAACTCATGGAGTGTGTGTTATCGCGTTTGATATTCATTGATTTGTTATCACTGGGAGAGTACTATTTATTTATAGGTTTTCATAATGATTGTGCGTAGCCACTACTTCCTTTCTCTTGGTAATTGTAGTCGGATATAAAAATACTTAAAAACCGTTCCATTTAAGGACAGACTTGTGCTTACTGTGAATACTTAATTAATGTACACAAAAATGCCACTTGGTTGCCACTGGTAGCCGTCCAATAAAAATAAGACCGAAATTGATAGACAGTACTTAGTGTGCTAGTGTAATAGTTAGCTATGACTGATTCGGACAGTTTACACCTGATGAGAATACTTTTCAGTACATGTGTCCAGGCCTGCATGGTGGAACTGAGCGCTAGATACGAGCATGTGCTAAATAACACCAGCAGACGCTTTTCCCCGATATGCTTGGTTTCATGTGGTGGAAGAATATTATTCAAGAGTTTAATTGAAGCTTTACTGTGTTGGCCACTTCCAACAGAGACTTAATTATTTGTTGTAAAATCGATTTCATAGTGGACTACTCCCACTGTGGTTTTTGCGATGCTTCTTACCAAGTCGGAAATTTATTTAGAAACTGTTTATCTGGTAGGCATAAATTTGATCACGTGAACGGGAAGCAATTAATCGGGAAAGTGATAGGTGAGGAATTGGAAGATCCATTATTTATTTATCGGCACCTTTAACTCTAACATAAGCCAAAAATCATGTCACGTGCCGGTAACTATATTCGAGATTATTTGTATTGGATTCGATGGAAAGTTTTTGTGGATTTCTAAGAGAAATTTAGACTCAATTTTTTTTAGTTAAAAATAATTTTTATCGATAACATATACACAATACTGTTCGACAATCGTTCTATAACCTTAGGTGCTCACATTACTCCCCCGTGGGGAAGGGCGTTTCGTAGCAATCGGAATATTAATAAAAGGGATCTAGCTACAGTAATTTTTTTCGGGGCTAAAAGGGAATATGTGACCTAGCGTTGTCGTAGTGATGCCCTTCTGACGTTTTTTCGGGTTTTTTTCCAATAGTTATGCGATTTTTTCATTTTTTTACGGTACAGTCAAAGCTCAGGAGATAATCTATGACGGTATAGCGCAATCTAGACGAAAAGGAAAATAGGAAGGGGAAAAAAGTAGTTAGGAAATCGATTGCAAGTGTCGTTGAACATTCCGTTTGAACAACTGAGGCCTGGTGGAAAACAGAAGATGGCAATCTGTTTCACATTCGTATTGTTCTGGTCAAGAAGAATTCGCTAAATTTCACTGTTCTCCTCAATCGTGCCTGAAGGACGAAAGGATGAAGACGGCTCGATTAGCGGGTATCACACGCAGGAATTGATCTACAAGAAATAAGACCAGAGATTTCGTTGGAATAATGTCCATAAAAGCAAAGATAAAAGACCCTAAATCATGCAACATTGCGTCTGTGCTCCAGAGAATTGATTTTAGAGGTAATTGTCTCGTCGGCAATAAGTTTGAGAGCCTTCTTTTGGACTCCATCTAACGTGGACAATGCAGTACGTACTGCCCCTGTCCAAATATGTGGATTCAATTCAAGTCTGTAAATGAGCGCTAGGTCAAACAGGGAGCAGTATTCCTTGCATCACTGTAGGAAGCCCAGGCATTTTATCGCATTCTTTGCAATAGGAAAGAAGTGATCTATTCAACTAAGATTACTGGATACCCTAAGATGTTCAAGTTGGTAAAGACCGATAGTGGGGGATTTAAGGTTTGTTTGAGAGATATCAGACAGCTTTTGGTGAGCCTAGTGTCATGCGAAAAAAGGGTTAAAAATCCCAAAATTTCGACTTTTAAAATTCTTAGCTCCTAAACTAAGAGGAGTAGGAGGGTGGGTGAGCACTTATTTGAACGCCATTAGCGTTCTCTACGATAAGACACAAGACTATCACCTATCACTGCATGCCCGATGGGTCACTTTAACTGGGACACCCTGTATAAGTTATGATTTTCACAGCACTTACAATATTACGCTTTTCTCTTGGGGTCAAGTTTAAAGCACGACCAGATCACGGTTTTGAGGTGATAATACCCATAATATTACCAACTTCTCGAAAACTTTTTCCTTCATCCCGTAATTTTATAATGCGTACAGTAATTTTTTACTATTTCGGCTTCATGTCAATTAGTGCACCAATAACACCACTCTACTGTGTAATTATCGCATGCACTCCATTAATTGCACTATAGGACCCACTAGTTTAAGTAAAATATGTGAACGAGCAGAAATTCGCCTGGAATTTTTACTACATTTTTGAGAAATAAAATAATTTTGGAAATGACTTTTTCTACTAAATTTTTGTGATCTGTTTCGCTTCTAATTTTTTTTCCTACTTTGCATTTCCCAAATTGTAAATATACAAAGAATGTGTGGACAATAAATTCCATCACAAAACCAACAATTAGTGTGAATTTCTCCAAAAGGAGAAATTACATAGTATATACGCAGACTTTTTCTAGCTAGTGTATGTTCAACAGAAATAGATATATTAGAACAGAGTACCTTCTCCACCTATTATATCTCACTCTCTAACTAGCACCTATTGGGAGTATACCGACAATTTTTTCGAATTTGTAATTACATGGTAACTATCTGTATTTAAGGTTTAAATTTCTTTGAAAATAAACTGTCCACCTAAAATAAAATAGAATCATATTCACTTTTCATATGCAGATATTTTAATTTTTCAACGAAATTGGAAATCTATTTGTAAGAAAATATCTATACATATTTGGTTGTTAAAGCTCTCCAACTACCCTACCCAAATATGAACGACTATCTATCTGTAAGGACCACACGTGTTCATTTGCCACAAAAGCAATTAAAATATTTTTAATAGTCTCATATCTCAGCGTTTACATAAACTCTCGAAGAATTTTCCAGTTCATAAGAAACATTCCACACACACGTGTCCTCTAAATTGCTACCTATTGCACTAATTTCTAAAATAGGTCCCAGAGAAATGACGGAGCTTTCACAATTCTATTCCAAGACTAAAATGTTGTATATAAAAATAGATGAAAATATTAATTGATTTAGCTGGTCGTATTGAGTGAAAATTGCCAGATGGCGGCAGACAGTGTACTATTTGATTACAGCAGGCTTGGACTTGGAGGGCCAACATATTGCTAGATGGCCACATAAGATACATCTGGCTAAGCCCATTGGTATGGATACAAGGGCATTGTAACTCGTGCAATATGAATGCTAATGAACGCCGAGCATGATGCATGTGGTGCAGCCTAAAAATAATATGCCGCTTGTTTTCTTGATGAACATACTCCCGCCCATAAGTGTCTGTCATTTAACATTGTTTGTAGTGCTGACCTTTCGCTGCTAATTAAATAACAGCTGACATCAGATGGAAGTGAACTGAAATGGGGACTTACAAACTTAAAAATAGAGGAATTTGTTTTTAAAATAACAATAACAAGATATTAACAAAGTAGAGTACGACGACGTATAGAGGTTAGTTAGTAGTAGTGATGAATTTAGAAAATCTTAACTCATCTAAAAAGATGAAAACATGGCTTAATAGTGTTTATTTTAAACAACGGGAATTAAACGTATTTTACCACGTTTAATCCGGCGTGAAGAACCTTTGGTTAGCACGAGAACTTTAAGAGAAAATTATATTCATATAATTTATTCAACAATATTCAAAAGATTATACAAAACTTGTAATAGTACATACTAGAATTAATACTAGGCAAATAAATCTTAAAGTATATAAAATAAAAATTAATATAATAACCGAAAAGACTAGAAAAAGGGACTAAGTAACTAAAGAAAATATAATTCTGACAGTTAATTAGAAAAGAAGCAATAAAAACAAAATATAATAATGAGAGAAGAAGAAAAGGTAAGAAACAAAAGGAAAGAAAAAAGTTAAGCACACCAATCAGATTCACGGGGCTTGAAAGCTTTTGGGGAAGTAGTTCCGTTTAGGTGGCGCGCCCGATTGTCTTGAAACTTTGCATAACGGTACTTAATGATGTCGTAAATCTAACGGTATAAGTCATTTTAGGCGACAAGGTCATTTGAAGGTCAAAACGTACGTTTGAAATTCAAACAAAACATCGGTTTTTTGTGAATATTTTCCCAACGGAGAGGGTTAGGGGGGTATAACTAGGTAGGAATATGTGTCTTAAGATCCTCCAGGGGATGGCCATATTCATTTCAAGGTATATCCTTTTACAGGACTAAAAAGGACATTTTTCTGATTTTTCCGTTAAATTCAAATGTTTTCATAATGGTATATAATAGAAGTTCCAAATTTGGCTCATATGTAAGTAATGAAGTCTTCTATAGGGATACATGATTTATTTTTGGTGACATGCTTTCATAAGGACATAAAGGACTTTCAAATGTGCCTTTTACTTGGTGCACTGAAAAAGAATTACTAGACTTACTCTTTATATATAATTTGGTAGTCCTGAAAAGGACTGATTTGCTTTTTTTTAAAACTTATTGCATTATCATTCTCCATAAACATTCTTAAATTTCGGGAAAATTTGTAATAAATTCCTGTTTCGATGTGGCTAACAATTTCTCAAAAAAGTGAACTTTTATGTGAGTGAGTTGTGAAAAGAAATGAAACAGTGTCAAGGTGGAGAGAAATTCACCTGTTGTTCTTTTTTCGATCAAAAAATTAAGTTCATTAAAATTGCGATACTACCTCTTTACAAAGTAGAGAACTCACTATGCTGGCTTTTTGTTTGGTTTTTTTTTGTTTTTGCACCAGGCGCAGCGAAAGGTCGATGCAGCGCTTACCCCCACCAAACTCTTCCCGTACACCAGGGGGTATGCGTGATATTGGTCTCTACACTGTTTACGCGTATTTGTGATGTAACTTTTAGCTGATTCAAATATACTCAGATATCTATTCTATTTATTTGTAGGGGAGGACACTCAAGTTCTTGAAGGTTTGGCCGGTGTCCTAGACCTCTAATTATCAGATAAGCAATATAAAGAAAAAAATACTGTTATGACTTTTTTCATAGGGCTCACCCAGTTCTTGATTCG
>QYTT01091869.1:25621-37004 GCA_006980735.1 Dasypogon diadema | reverse complement strand
TTTGAATTATTTTTTACGAACATTTTATGTATTTGTGGCATAAAATTTCGCTTTCAAGATCCTTGAGGAGATAATGTAGGCGAACATTTATAATTTTGCCGTGTTTCTCCATGAGAAAATTCCATTTTTCTGACAGCGTCGGTTTGTTTACCTTTGCTGTCAAGAATTTACTCCATGGAAGTTTTCGCTAATCCGGATTAAGTTTCATCCGTGATTAGTGATTAAAATACGCCTTAATTTGTGGTTTATTGAGTGCAAGTAAAAAATGGACTTCCGATCAAGGAATTATTTGATTTTGCACTTGCTGCAAATTGTATTCAAGAATTTTGGCATAGGGGACGGGCTAAACTCTTGTAAACAAAAATGTCCTCTTTTTATTAGATCCTTCTAATCCATTCTTCCTCTTTTAGCTAGCAAGCTCGGCGAAACTGGGCTTATGGTAAAGAGTCCAGGAGTAGCCTGTATTCAACTATAATACCAGGCATCCAACGAGGGACACTGCAACTTTTCTGGACGACGAGGAATTTCACAATGTCATCAAAAGATCATTCAGCACTCGGTAACTTTGCATTTCATATTTTATTTCATTTTACATACATTGCTTTTCAGGTACATATGCTGTCATCGTGCGCAAACAAGGGGTGAATCGAGCGAGATTTGACGAACGTCGCGAATGCTTAAATGAAGAAACGACTGAACAACGTGAAGCACGTAATTATATTTCACAAATAAGCGCTGAAGAAACACCAGAAGATCGTGATATTCGATTGCAACAGAATCGTTAACGTCTGCAAGCTCTCAATGCTGATATGGCAATATTTGATGAGGCAATTAATACATTTTCTACCGTACCTATGACATCTACACAAAACAATGTTATCCAAATCAGATTTACACAGTCCGATTCAATGAATTTACATAGTCATATCTACCACCTGAATGGTCATGTAAACAATCATTGTAATTATGTTTACGATCCAAGACTCACGTTGCCAGACAAGGGTTGCCAGAAACCGACCACGGAAATACCAGACACCGGATAGTTAACTGGGGAAGGGAACAAAAATTATTCCATGCTTTTTAAAATTCCGATGTCTAAGAAGGCGCTTAGGGCAATCTCTTTATCCTCAATCGCGTTTTACAGCCTAGAGAGTAGGTCGTGTAAGGCGGCTATTGTAGATTTGCTTGCCTGATAGGCATGCTGATGCAGATACAGCGTCTATTAATTGAGTATACCGCTTCTAATGCGGGAGTTTGTGATCTTCTCCATGATTTTAAACACGAAGGAAGTCACGCTAATTGGGATAAATGACTTAGAATGGACAGCTGAGCGCCCCCTCCTTTAGGTATAAACACCATATTTGCCTCTCTCCAAGCCGGGCATGGCTGGACTTAAGCCAGGCAGGACACTAGATGAGTCGCAGTTAGGCGCGAAGTGGATTGCTCGATATTGTACCTTACTTACCCAATACACTCGCCATTAGTTTTAATTAATTATAATAATTTGATTTTTACTTCTACGACTGTCAGACTTAAAGGGCGAGCTACATTAAAGGCAGTTTTTTCAATACTTATTCTGTTTTCAATTTTGTTATTGAGATGATCATAGCTTACATATTTATGTTTAGTTAATACAGGAAAAAGTATATGTAAGAAAGATATTGTAAAATAAAAAAATATTTTAGTACACGACTTAAGGATTGGTTATTTTTAAATTGTATTGTGCTTCATTTTGTTCACTGAAGAGAGGGTCCAGATACCAGACTGTTCGGTTAAAAACGGGAATTCTAGTTAGAAAGAATGAAACCAGAGTAAATAAGATGGCCTTTGATAACAAGAGGCGAGCGGCTGACTAAAAAGTAAAAAATAAATTAACTACTTTAAAAAAAAACAATGGTTTTCTTTTAAAACAAAATTGTACCCAAAAGTAGGAAATAATTTGTTTTCGGTAATTGTAAACTGATCATAATAATTTCCAATATTTGTAAAGTAAAACCATTGGGCGCTCATAACATATTACTGTCGTTTCTATTTTGTTCGCGTTGACAGTGAGACCTTGTTCCTCACATCACCTTTCTACCACTCTGAGAGCATTCCTCATATCGGTGGCAGTGACATGAACTTGAGCCTTATAGTTTTCCCACGTTTAAGGTTCTTTATTCCTCAAGGCGTGATTAAAGGCTCTTCTCACCTCTCTCTCCAGGCTTTCTAGTTCCTCATTCCATCAGTTTAATGAATGACTCCTGATCTTTTATTTTGGAAATATATAAGCCACATGAGTACAGTAATAACAAATTTTCAGAACACTTAATCCAGGATTATATTGACAGAGGATTGCAAGTTGTATCAGCTAATAAAAAAATAGTTAGAGCAAAAATAAGAGTCATAGGAAAATCTGTTTATTACTTTTTTCCAAAAATTTATATATTAACAAAATGAACAGTTTAAAGGCCTATCCTGGCAGGTGTCCGTCTAGATGTAGCTCCAGGTGTTAAAATCTCTTGTTTGGGCATTAAAGCTTCTTCTCGTTGAGCTGCCTGTAATTTCTGTTCTTCCATCTGTTCTTGTGCCTTTTGCATTTGTTGCTCCATTTCTTTTAAGTGTTCGGCAGCCTGCTTCTTTTTTTCTCGTCCGCTTCTGCCAGTTTCTTTTACAGAAAAGAACATTGGACCTAACTCTGCTAACCAGTATCCATCCACTGCTGTTGCGCACTGCATATATTCTTTGGCAGTCATAACTAATTCATGATACACAACATAATCTGGCGTTGTACCAAGTCCATAAAGAGCAGAGGTTGGATGCAAATGACATGGCATTCCTGTACGTAAATTTACATACTCCCCTATTCCTTTCAGTCTAGCTGCTTGGTAGAAATAGGCTGTAAGAAAAATGGGTAATTAAGTTAATATCGAATCAAAAAGGTTTCCAATGTGCATGCCATTTACTAAAGTATTTCCAATCCCTCCCTTCTCTCTGTTATTCTTATCGCAATGGTATGAAAGTATATTGGTGTTACTTACTGCGAATTATTTATTTCTGAAAGTCTCGAAGATTTTTTGACAATTGGTACTATTGAGGAAAATATGATACTTCGAGAGCAAATTAAAAATAACGTAACTACGTAACTATTCTATTTTATACGGCGAAACGAAAGATGCAAATAATTTTTAATTATCTCCCGAACTTTCCAAATCTAATTTTTACAGATATTTTTAATTCTTTGAACTTACTGACTATTAGCAAGTTAACCATACCTGAACAAATACATTTTCGGACGATATCCCAATCTGACCCACATGATTTTACGGGTAGCTTTTGTTGTACTAAAATGTCTTTTAACTGTTGGCGTACTTCACGTACTTTTCGCATAGCTTTTATGTGAATAAAGTGTTCATTACACCAGTTGGAAGAATAATTATTCTGTTTCCATTGGAGGTAGACATTCAGGTATGTCAAATGATCGGACTCGGGTACTTGAAACTTCTCACGAATTCCATCGGCTTCTTCTTCTCTACCCTTAGGCCGGTAAAATATGGACGGAACAGAAAGCATAGAAACTGAAATCATAAATCTATAAATACATTAAACCACAAAAATTTACTAGCATACCAATGATGAGCACCTCTGCACTGCAACCCATCTGACAAGATACAATAAGCATTTGGCATTGTGGAGGATCTAGTGGAAATTCTGCCATCTGTCTTCCAAGTGGTGTTAAGGCGCCAGTGTGGTCAAGAGCGCCTAAAATCCATAACTGATAAAGGGAATTCAAAATATTGTCCTGAGGAGGAGGATCCATGAAATGGAATTGCAACAGGTCTACGACTCCCAATGATTTTAGTAGGAGGACAGTGTTAGCAAGATTAGTTCTTTGTATTTCCGGAACCGTTAAAGGAAGAAGGTCATCCTTGTATTGCCGTTCAGTGTACAATCTAAATGCCTGCCCTGGACCTGTTCTTCCGGCACGGCCTGCTCTTTGATTTGCATTGGCTTGTGATATGGGATAAATTTGCAACGCATCCATACCAATGCGAGGATTATACACTTTCAATTTACAGTAACCCGAATCGATTACGAATATGATGCCATCCACTGTTAGAGATGTTTCGGCAATATTTGTTGCAACCACACATTTTCGTATACCATCCTGAGACTTTTGAAATATTTTCGCCTGCAGATCAGATGGCAGTTGTGAATAAATTGGCAAAATAGATAATTTTGGGGCGTTATCAATTTCAGTGAGTCGCTCAGCAATTATTTCACAAGTCACTTCAATGTCTTCTTGACCAGGCATAAAAATCAGGATGTCACCTTCGATTGGCTGCAGATGGATCTGTAAAGCTTGTTTTACTGCTGATTCGACGTAGTCTTCGCATGTATTTTTACTGAAGAATATTTCCACAGGAAATGTTCGTCCAGGGATGGTAAACGTCGGTACATTTCCAAAAAACGTGGCAAATTTCGTTGAATCCATAGTGGCTGAAGTTACAATTAATTTCAGGTCATGACGACGTGCTACAATCTGTGTGTAAGAAAACAAAATATCTTAATACCCAAATTTACATTGACGTATAATATAATCAGAGCAAAATCAGAAATAAACTCCATTTAAAAAAAGTGAAAGCAATTATTTTCAAATTATATTATTAGATATTTTAGCGATAATGTTCTCAAGTAACAAATATTTAATATACAGCATCAAACTTTGTTTGATGTAAATAACTTATTGCTTTCATATTCATAAGTAAGTTTACACTAGTGCAAAAATTAATATGATAATAGTTGAATTGGTCTTAGTACAGGGTGTACTATACGCTGCGTTTTTTGGTAGCAGAGTACAGAGTTGTCATACAATAATTGGGCTAAATTAATTCGGTTATTTTACGGAGTTAATAAGCTTACTGGATTATTTAAGTCTTCTACAGGAAAATAGATGGCTCTAATTGAAAGTTTTTATGTTTAAAATAGGATTTCGCACATCATAAATCCCTTGCCCAAAAAACACAGCTATAGTGTACCAGTAGTTCTCGAGACGTGCTGATGAGATTGCTATTACCTTCGCTGATCGAAACACACTTTTTCGCAATTTTAAATTCCTTTTGGAAAGTTGCAGTCAATTTTGCCTGTGTTTACAAACAATGTATGCGATTTCGGTGTCCATAGGGATAAGTAAAAACAGAAATCATAAATTATAATTATCTTTAAGAATATGTTCTTAAAATCTTAGAGGGAAATGAAAAGTCGTTAGGCCAAAGTACATAACTCTGCCAGAAACATGGCCGTGCGTCAACTATCTGTAGGGTTCTTCGCCATTCAGTTTTTCCCTTCCATTAATCAGTTTACCAGGGGTTCATGGTTCATCTATGCAAATATGTGCAGGAGTTGTGCTCTACGAGTATATGTAGCCTCTGTGCGATTATCCTTCGAGAGATGTAAGTGCATACTTAATAATTACTATTTTTACCGACAACTCTAAATGCATGCGGGGGATTAAAATCGTACGTTTGCTACTTGTTAATACGAAAACAATACAATACCCTCGAAATACAACAATGTTTATCTTTTTTAGTCATTAAGTGAGGCAGGTGTTAAAATAATCACTTTAAAAAACAAAATAAAAAATAAAAAAATAACAGGGAAAGTTTCGAGAAAAATGCAATTTTTGCTAAAATTTATTGAAAAAAAGAAAATTCTCCATATTTGAAAGGCAATGTTAATAATAATAATGCTTTATTTGGCAAAGTACAAAGATTATTAAAATCTTAAGTCGTACATGACAGGATGGTAAATTAATTAATTTAAATTAAATTGGATAATAAGAAAAGATGAGAAAAAAACCGAATGTAACAATTAAAAAAAAAAGAAAATAAAGAAAGGAAAAACTATTTCAAATAATCTACAACATAAATTTACAAAGTAGATGAATTTAAACAAGCCCCACAGATGTGTTTCACTTAAAACATATTGGCTTAAAATATATTGGCAAGCTTAACCAGTCTGCAAAAATTTCCGTTGAAATGTGGAATAACTAATGCTTTAACTAGATGTTGACGCAAAGCAAAAGTTAAAACAGTAGAACTAAGCCAAAGCCCTCGTAAGCAGCCATATACTTTGCCTATGATACTGTTAATATGATTACAGCACGAAAATATGGAATTGAGTTCCACACCCAAGTTTCTTACAGAGTCTTTATAAGGAAGTATTACCCCATTGAGTAAAATTGGAGGAAGGTGACTTGAGTCGATGCCATTTCTGTAGATAGCTAGGCAATTTGATTTACTGAGGTTGAGGATTAAGTTATTACGAGTTGACCAATCATAAATTCGCTGCAGGTCATCATTGAGCCGAGCTATGCAGTCCGCCATCAATCCAATCGGCCTACTGAGATATATTTCTACATCATCAGCATATAAATGAAGAGAGGAATCGCGGATTACCTCAGGAAAATCGTTAATAAATAAGCAGAAGAGTAGAGGGCCGAGGATGGATCCCTGAGGAACACCCGAACTAAGAATTTCCGCATTAGGAAACTTATCCTTGATTCGAACAAGCTGACTGCGCCGCCACAGAAAGCTCCTGATGAAGCTAATAGCGGACGATGGAAAAGAGAACCGCCTAGATAGTTTTCTCAGTAGTCTGGAATGATCTAAAGAATCGAAGGCTGTGCTGAAATCGAGCAAGACAAGAACTGAGAGGTAGTCATCATCTAATGCTTCATGTATGTCAGATGTTACTTTTAAAAAAGCAGTCTCGCAACTATGTGAAGGACGAAATCCGGACTGCCAAATTGTTAATAAGCCATTCCTGCTGACATATTCCATAGGTTGCATGTATACAAGTTTTTCAAAAACTTTAGCTAGGTAGCAAAGAAGGCTGATTGGACGAAAATCGCAAGGTTGTGAAGCATGTGGTTTTTTGGGAATAGGAATAACTATAGCTTGCTTCCAACACGCAGGAAATTGTGATGTAATAAGGCAGTGATTGAATGTATGCGCGAGAACCTTCAGTATTTCTGGAGCAATTAGCTTAACAAAACGAGGGGGAAAACTATCATACCCCACAACATTACATTTAACAGCATACAAAGCCATCAGCACCCCAGATTCATCCACACAACGAAAAGCAAAGCCATTAACAGGAAAACTCTCCGCAACATTGTTGCTGTGAGATATTCCAGGCGTTGCAGTAGCACTCGTTACAAAAAACCTATTACTGGAAGATCAGGGCCGTCAACACCGATGTTTCGAAGATTTCGCCACAGGTTCCTGGGTAGCTGATCCATACTTAACCTATCAGAGAAGTAGGCTCGTTTAGAAGTCCGAATTATGGCATTCACTATGTTACGAACTTTTTTATACCTACTGTACATGACAGGGGAGCACGTTTGTTTAAACCGACTAAGAAGAAAATCTCGTTCAGCCATAGCATCACGAATATCACGGGTCAACCAGGGGCATCTCTGACTATTGACTCTTGACATGAACATTGCGAACAGGAACATGCTTATTATAAAGGTCAAGAAGAACATCCGTTAGAACGTTTACCTTGTTCGTTGAGTGGTACCAACCTGGACGCAATTTCTTTAAGGCGCCATATCTCAGTGGGCGTGGCACTTTTGAAATAGCTGTGCTTGATTTTGATTTGGTTGGCATTGAAATTGATTTAGTTGGTCTTGATTTTGATATAGTTGCAGATGTTCTTGAAATGGTTACATTTGAACTGTAAATGCTATATATGTACTTTTCAACTTGCATTGAATTACCATAAACTGTCTGTTGTTTGTGTTGACTGCGTGGAAATTTTTTTGCACCACTATGTATTGCATATCTTCTCACTAAATAATTTAAGCGGAAATCTCTTCTTTCTTAAAGCTAATTTACTAAAAGCTTTGCGCTGTGTCCGACAAATATAAAAATATTTTCTTTTGAATGTGATATCCATATTAAATAATATTTACTTCCGAAATTGCAAATACAGAACTGATGTATTTTTAGATTATTGTTTTTTAATAAAAGGCAGCTATTTTCTTAAGCAAAACTTTTGTTAAGCGCCGTCATAGTCTCTGCTATTTTAATGGGAAAAAATAACTTTATCGTATTGCTTGTGAGAGAAATTGGCCTGAGTCCAAAAATCAAATATTTTGAAATTTTTTGCGATGAAATCATGTGATTTGAGTTTGTAGTGATATATTTACAATGCTTTCTCAATTGCAAAACGTTCGCAATTTCCCAGACTAATTCTGTCTGAATTTTAGACAACAGTATTGAAATTATATACAACTTCTGACGACAAGTCTGTGGTGTTTGGTCAAAACAGCATGACTCCATTTCATTGCCATGCAATTCTATACCTTCTGCATAAGTTATATTCGCTTCAACAAAAAATTCAGTTATGCTGTTTTGACCAAAAACGAAATATGGTGTTAAAAAAATAACTGTCACATTTTTTCCGACCTCTACGAATTCCGCACTTGAATTTGAACTAAATTAATTTGCAATTTTAATATACATTGTTTATACCAAAGGAGAATATTTTAAGCCAGTTTTATGTTAGTATTTTTTTAAATATTGCTAATCCTTTTCGATAATTGCCTACTAGAATTTATTGATACGTGATATACAACTCTTGTTAACACTTAACCAGCCGGTCAGATATTAATACCCGTTTGGAATATTCCGTAAATTTACGCTGGCTTTGAGTTGTCAAGGTGATAACTTTTATTTATATTATGTGAACTATTTTAGCACATTACAAAACTAATTATGAGAGAAAAAAGTACTTAAGATAAAGTACAGAGGGTGTACCGTTTTAAAAAAGAAAACGCAGCTTTCGTATTCCACTCCACACTCTCATGTTTCGATCGTAAAATTCGTTTGTAAAAAATATTAAATTATTTTAAAAACCCTTCTTTCACACTATTTTCTGAAAATATGTAATTTGTCTTACTTTAAGGGACAATAGTACTTTTGGCCTAAAAAATAAGAATTTCTTATCAATATCTTTTATAAGAAAATGAAAACATATAAAAATGAGGTTTGCTTCATATAAATATAAAAAAACATTCTTTGTAGTTATGAACATGTTTTTTGTAATAAGAGTTAAGTAAATCAGTTGATTAGTTATTGAGATATTTATGATACCGGTACCGATACCGACTTAAAAAATTCTGTTTCAGTAAAAGCGTGTTTGAAGTTTTACTACAAGTTGATACTAATTAATTTAACACCAAATAAAATTAAATATTATCAACTTTTACATTTACTTTTTACTTTTGATTACAGGCTTTGGAGCCACTTTCTAGATACATTATTCTATCAAAAATGCAAAAGCAATAAATAGATATTTTCAACCAAAAAATGTATTAATACTGTAAATATAAACAAATATTTAAAGTAAATATGAAGCCCTTAAAAGTGTATTACAATCTTAGTCACTGAGATGAATTAAATGTGGAGAGAGTATCGTCTCCAAATGGGACAACTTTTGTGTTTACCTTGTTCGCGCGGAGGCAATAAAATTGACACACGTTAAAGTATTTTAGGTCCACAAAAGTGCAATTCGTGGATGGTAATAATATAAAAACGTTTCTGTTATTTATTTTCGTCTATATACCTTAATAAATCTGGCTTTTGCATTTTTAATGATTACAGAATTTAAATTTGAATTCCGCGTGAGCTTCAATATGCAAAAAATAGCGATAGTTTATAGTATCATCTATTTCTTACACGTTGTTTTAAATAGAAATTTTGAGGGCGAAAAACAAAGTATAAGGAAAGAGTACAAATGGCCTCACTTTTGAGCCGCAGATTTCAAAGGAATGCTCTCTGCAGGTTATTCACCTCAGTGATTGTAATTATGGATTTAAATTGCTGCAGCATCTCATAGCATCTTTCATACAAATCAGCAACAACAATAGCATGCTGCCATTTAAAAATGCTGCAGCATTTAAAACGCTGATTGTAATGAATGTTCATATATAATTTTATTGCAAGAAGTTTAAAAGCATAAAAATTTTCATAATCGCCTTCCCCCATTTATGGAGCCTTCAAAATATTATCCATGGCATCGGTTAGCAGAAAATCACACACTTAATCACCAGCTGGTTAACTGTTAGCCAGTTGTACAGAAAATTTTTTCCTTGCTACAACAATAGATCTGCTCCCTAATTAGTAGGAATTATAATTCCTGATCAGTCGTTCCCTAACTCGATTTAACGTTTAATTCTTGCTAACGTCTTAACTTCTTCTACAGGAAAGTTTAGGATTTTGCAGTAGCTTTGAACTGCCTGCACTTTGACGACAAATGTTATTTGTGGACTTGAAAGCGCAAGATATGTTAGGAATTTTCAGGAAATCGTTCTCTAACTCCGGCAGTCTAAACTCCCACTACATACACGGTGGCCAATAAATTCGAATACTAAAGTTTCTTCTCATAAAAATTTGGAACAAAGTTATTTCCTAGTAAATTCTTTTTTTCACAATTAGATCCCGCTATGATTACGCAGTTTGTGTTAAAAAATAAGAGTTTTATCAGTTTTAGTTAAAGAGTGAAAAGCGATGGAAGAATTACAGGCACTTATCGTCAATAAATTTGTTAAAAGGATAAGATGTACGGCGGAATTTTATTTATAAAACTATTAAACGTTTTACGAAAACGTCCTTTGTTAAAGACCGTAAGAGAAGTGAACATCTGCGAACTGTGCGTTGTAAAGGACGCATTAAAATTGTAATAGTGCAGATTCGAAAAAATAACGCCCGTTCCATAAAGAAATTTCCTGGATGTTTAAGAATATCGAAATCTTCAACTCATTTAATCCTTAAAAAGATCTTAGCCTAATGTCTTATAAAAAACATAAAGTTGCTGGAGTTTCATCTTCATCGAAACAAAAGCGAGCTGTAAGAATTGACGGTATTCTTGCCTAGCATGCTGGAGATGAATTCGATTTTTGTGACGAAAAACTCTTTGTTTTGGAGTATAGCCACACAAACCAACAAAATGATCGGGTATGGCAAAACCTTCTAAACTACAAGCCATGAACTGGCCTTGAGCAAGAATATTGAACTCGTTTTTTATGCACGCTTTAAGATATCAGGAAGTGGTCCGTTGAATTTATAGGACCACTTTCTACTATCTTAAAGCGTTCATAAAAAAGAGTTCAATATTCTTGCTCAAGGCCAGTTCATGGCTTGTAGTTTAGAAGGTTTTGGGTATGGCCAACAAGAATGGATAATATATCAAAAAATGAACAATACGTTCCCAGCTATCAAAATGTATCCTCAGTCATAGTTTGGGGCGGATTTTGCAACCGAGGCAAACTTCCCCTTGTGTTTCTTGAAAGAGGTTAGGAAGTGTTAGAAATTATTCCGCGAAGATTATTACTGAT
>QYTT01091869.1:12398-25601 GCA_006980735.1 Dasypogon diadema | reverse complement strand
AGTTTCATCTTCATCGAAACAAAAGCGAGCTGTAAGAATTGACGGTATTCTTGCCTAGCATGCTGGAGATGAATTCGATTTTTGTGACGAAAAACTCTTTGTTTTGGAGTATAGCCACACAAACCAACAAAATGATCGGGTATGGCCAACAAGAATGGATAATATATCAAAAAATGAACAATACGTTCCCAGCTATCAAAATGTATCCTCAGTCATAGTTTGGGGCGGATTTTGCAACCGAGGCAAACTTCCCCTTGTGTTTCTTGAAAGAGGTTAGGAAGTGTTAGAAATTATTCCGCGAAGATTATTACTGATGCCAACAGGAAGGAGCACCAACACAATCGGCAGGTGCAGTTCAGACTTGATATTTATAAAATTTAGTGAACTTTTTGTCGAAGGACGAATGCCCACCTAATAGTCCTGATTTAAATCCCTTGGATTTTATGCTTTGGACTACACAATGGCAAAACTTATCGACCAAAAAAATTTCAATTTGGAACAATTCAAGTGAAAAATCTCGAAATTTTGTGATGAAATGCCGATGTTGCAGTTCTATCGAAAAGAGATTAGTGTTAGTAATCACAGTTACAGTTAGGGGAGGGCGATTATTAAAAGGTATTTGCTATAAGTATTTAATATCCATATAATATCAATTTTCAATAAACATTTCAAAAATATATCCACTTAGTTTTCCTATTTTCCCATTTTGTTTTTGTATTCGAATTTATTAGACACCGTGTAAATAAAGAAAATGCAGGAAATTATACTTGCAGAGGAAAGGGAATAGACCTAATCTCATTGAACAGCGATTTCGACTTCGCCGTAGCTAGTAAAAATTATTACCATTTATTTCCTCATGAAAATTCCGAAATAAATATATAATTGCTGCGAGAACCTGGAAAATACAGTACACCAAGCGTTGCGTTTACATATTAACAAAATCAAACCCGAGTATTGAAATTACTTCACTTAAAATAGCCTGTAATTTCCATTTATATGGAAAAGTTGTATTCTATGCGTAAAAATAAATCGCTTGAAACAATTAATTGGAGCCCAAAGAAAGCAAATATAAAAACGGCGCAGAAACTTGTGTATATTTAGCTCGCCACTTAAGATATGGGAGCAAATTTCAAATGCAGCACATATACATATAAGGAGTACAGATTTTTTCTCTTTTAAAACCCCTGATAAGCTCGCCTTGGATAAAGCAGCAAAAGCTTCAGAAATGAGATGCAAACTGGTGGATACACATAGTTAACCCAATATGAGGACTTTATTACTACTAACCAGGAATACCGGCCTTGGCTCACGTATCACAGCAGCATTCAAGTATTCAACACGTAGATACTGGGTAGCTTTTTATGTAGTCGATATCGACCACAAGGGCGAAGAGCCGGCTTAAAAACAAAGTAATATTTACGCTGCTAGCACTTCATTATAGAGTGTCTGATGTGTAGGATCGACGCATGGTGAAGAGTCATAAAAGCTCCAAATTGTGAAAGCATACCAGTAACAGCTAGCATTACAAAAGCTTTAGTGAAAGACATTTTTCTTTTTTTTATGTAAATATTACCCAATGTGATTTCTGTTTTTATGTTGAAAACGAATGTTTTGTTAAGAGTTCAGAACTTTTTCAGTGTTACAAAGTGCGGAAATTGCCAAATAAAAATATTAACTAGTTTTGCATTTGTATTGTTCGGTGCACACATTCCACTGCTAAGCAGTTAAAAGGGGTCCCCAAGTAATTTCTTTGCCTTTTTCTTTTTAAATTCAGCAACAAAATATGAATCGCTCCAATAGCTTCGTGAATGCTTTGAAATTATGGCCGAGCCAAAACAACAAGACTACTTTTGGGAGTGCTGTCGCTGTACAGAAATTGAGGGAATCCAAATGGTTTACATCAGCAGAGCAGCGAATATTTTGTGCAGTTGTAGAATGCGGATTTGTGGTGGAGGTGCGAGAAGAGCAAGAAAACGACAACTGGTTCGGAATTGTTATATGCAAAACAGCAAAAGGTGAGATATTTCCATCTTAAAAGTTTTACTATGCATATACGAAACAATTTATACATATGTCGATTAAAGCACTGATTTGTTTACAACTTTTTCCGATTCTGTGGTGTATAGAAACTTTGAAGGATGGTTTAAATGTTTTCTTCGTCACTTTTTCTGGATTTGGTCTCATCAAATCATTTAAAGATACTTTAATTTTCCTAAAGAAATTGTAGGTCTATAGAAATTAATTTGGCTTTGTGTTCTTTTTCGTCTAAGAGTTTTCTATTGGCAGCACAATAATCACTAGAGGCCAAAGGATTAAGTGATTAGAAGTCTCTTAAAATCAATAGATGTAGCTCGCAACATTTATCAAGAAACAAATTTTGTAATTTCTTCATTAGCCATTGCAGTGTTGAAAACAAAGTTTGAGTCTTGTTTGATAATGAAAAACTTAAAAAAGAATGATTCAATGTCATTAATAGTGAAATAATATTGTGAATTTGAATTAGTTCACATATATTTTGCGTTGCAAAAGTCCGAATACATAATATAAATCGAACTAGATTTTGAAAAAGCAAGTTGCTCCGTGTTTGTGCGTACTTCAGATTTATTAAAAATTGCAGTTAATTGAACTGAGTGAAGTTTACAGTCTAAAGTGATTGCATATATATGCATATACATATACATATATATGTATATATAGAAAGAGAAAGAACACAAAAATTAGTCCAAAAATGCCAACACTCAATCAAAGAATCATAAAACCAGATAAAGGCGATTATTTAGTACATTCTTGGGCACATTTAAGTCAAAGTGGTCCACAATTCGATTAACTGCTAAACACATGTGATTAATAGGCTCATGCTTACCGTAGTTAGTTCTAGAAGGATTAATATGCAAGAAGGGGACGCTCCTCAAGTTGCGACTGTTAGCCCTATAGGACACCCTGCTCCGGAGCTCCGAAGAGTCAATGTTAGCATTCAAGAGCTGGTGGATAAAAACTATATTGGCGACTTTCCGTCGCTTTTCCAAAGAAGTCGGGACAGTAAGATTAAGCCGTTCGTGATAAGGTGGGTCGTTCCAAGGGAGATCTCTAAGCACAAATCTAACGAATTTGTGTTGAATAGACTCAATACGGCCGATATGCAAAGCATAGAAAGGATTGCAGACCTGGGATGCATGTTCAAGTAGTGGTTTTGACGAACGAGCTATATAGTGTTAAGGAAACTTGAAGATCAGATACCTCTCTGGACCAGCGTTTAATGAAACCAAGCATGGAATTACCTCTGGAAAGAGCATAATTAATATGGGAAACAAAATCAAGCTTTGAATTAAGTCTCACGCCAAGTTCATTAATAGATTCCATGCGAGGGATGCTGTATGTGGCAAACGTGTAGTCGTAACTAATAGCATCGCGCCTACTGAAGAACGACATGACCTCATATTTTATTTATAAGAATAAAAAATATTTAAATCGCCTGGAGAGAAGCGCAGTCACCGATATCATTGATAAAGAAGAAAATCTTCATATCGTCAGCAAAGATGCAAGATGTCATCAATGGAAAGGATTACCAGTAAATATTGATAGTAAAAATGTGAGACTGTGTTCCTAAGGGTGGGAAGCAATTGCCTCCATCCGATTCAAAAAATATAATTACATTAAAATAAAACTGGAAATCATACGCGGAATGCTGCTTCTGCTTTGTCGGTGCCTTCAGAAGGTCTTTAGATGGTCGTGGGTAATGAGTTGCTCAGTCGATGGTCATCTGTGTCATACCTTGGTAAATGTATAATATGCTGATCCCTCTTTACATATATATTTTGATATAATCGCTACTTAGCTACTTCTAATCTGCGAATTTATCTGAATTTTGTTTAATTAGTGTACTTCACACATCCCGATAATGTATGGTATAGTAATAAAATTTTTATCTTGCGTACTTCTTTCCTTATGAAATAAATGAAAAAAAAATGATATAGTTGCACCCCTAGATAAGCCCAAGGCAACTGTGTGAAGCATAATATCACCTACAAGTGGGCAGAAATATATTAACATAATTATAACAAAGGAGACATTAACAAGTTTAAATACTATTTCTGCATAATTAAATAATCATTTTAATAAAGAAATAAGGCTTCTAGGGTATTTCATCGGACCTAATCCAAGTCAGATGGCATTATTTGTAAAAATAATAATACACAAGATGGCTTATTTAAGCGTTCTCAAGTAAAATTTGAAAAGCAGTGTTCAACAATGGAAATAAATAGATGAAAGCTATTACTTCCAGCATGATAATGACCCAGACACACGGCAGATGAAGTTCGTTGGTGGATCATTTATAATGTCCAACTATTATTAAACACGCCCACAAAGTCCAAAGAAAAATACCACTGAACACCTACCTGAGGGCTGTACTGCACAAAACTATGAAAAAACTTCAAATACGAAATAAATCGCAATTTTAGAATAAATCATTACTACATTTTCTAGTAAAATTCCGCATAGATTAACGTAGATTCAGTGCCACATGCGCCTACAAAGGTTGGCCAACGAAATACAAAGTTGGTTACTAATAGTGTATTAGTTAACTGTATTCAGACTTTTGCAAAGAAATGTTGTATTGGAGAAAATATTTTTGATTTTATTATAATGGAACCTTTTTTAAACATAGAGCACTTTTAATATTAATTAATTCATATTGAAATATAATTGATGTTAAAATTAAAGTCGTTTTAAGTAAGTGTAGTTCGGTAAATTTAATTTTTTTGTATGTTTTGGTGGTGTATTCAGACTTTTGCAAACTAGTGTTTAAAATTTAAAAAATGCAGCGCTTGAATAGAGCATGAAATATTATTTCCTGCCGCGGTATAAATAAAATACATATTTCATATTCAATCTAAAGCTTTACTTTTCTTTAAATTGGAGCAAGCTATACCGGATTCCAATAAGATCTATTGGAATTATGGTACAAAAGCGTGGGTCCTAACGGACCAACAAAAGAACACACTAGAAGTGTTTGAGCGGGAAGCCTGCGCTTTCGTTATGGTGGAGCTCAAGAGAGAAGTGATGAATAAAAATAAAATGTGAACCATGAGTTATATGAACTTTCTGGGATTCATAATTTAATTTCATAAAACCGGACAGACTTGATGGCTCCGTCACGCGCCCAGCATAAAATCAGAGGATGACTAAGGTTGTCCTGGAGGAAAATCCATAAATGTAATTCAAAAAAACTTTATTTATTCTTCATATTGTGGGTATAACCGCGAGACTACTAATGGACTACCGCGTAAGTAATGTTTTCAGCAGGCATTAATTTTTTTTTGTTTTTGTTATAATGACAAAATTATTACTACTGAACTCTAGGATAGAACAAGGAATATCATATTTTTGGATTTTTGACATGAGGTTGAATATGTAAGGAACGACAACGAACTATTGTTCATTAGTGGCGAAATTTCAATATTTAATATTTATTAAAAAATACTTCATACGGCTGAAATATGTAGTAAAGAGTTCTTAAAATGTAGAAGTAATTGATCTAATTCCAACCGAGGGAAAAATTTTTTAAATTCATGAGTATTTCGCCATCTAAACAAAAACAAATTGAGCCGTTGCTTACGCGTTCCATTTGAAAACTCATTTTTCTCACAAGTTAACAAAGACAAATTTCCCTTATTATTCCAAACTCCAATGGAATTCAAAATAATGAATGAATATTAGATAGAAATTGATGAAAATTATACACTTTTTCGCTTAATTTTAATTATATGGGTAGTTAATTCATTCTAAATAAAAAATTAAATTAACGTTTTTGTGTTTTCTTACTAAAAGATATTCATAATTTTCATGAAGTCAATCAAGTTTGTCGATGACTTGATGAAGTGTTATGCAAACTAGTCAAACTAACATGGCGTAGACAACTGACGTCACTAACTGTTCTAACAAGATGAAGACGAAGACTTGGATTGGAATAGGCCCTTAGGCCGTCTACACAAACTCGAAAGAAACTGATTAGTAACGCAAGTTACTAACCAATCAGCAATGAGTCAATTCCAATGTAAATGGTTGGGATACTACACACGGCGCTACTGATCAATAACGCGTTACCAACCCGTTAGTAATTAGTCCTAGGGAACTCGACTTCCGAGTCACTAGTAACTGCAGTTGCTCAGTTTGTGTGTGATTTTGAAGATGGGTTAAAGATGTTGATGGTCCTTCCATGATTTCACTAAAGAAACTACTGATTTCGGTCTTTTTTGAGTAGCTGCGTGTGTGGATCCGCGTCACTAAAGTAACTAAAGTAACTGCTTACTGATTCCAGTCACAAACCAGTTCCGTTTATTTTCAGTAGCTCCGTGTGTAGACGGCCTTAGTTATTAAATATTACTTTTTTATCATAATTTCTCTTTATTCGTAATGTTATTTCATATGTTTCATATTTACTTTGTTTTTTCGTTTCTTGCTTTGCTCTAAGAAGATCTAGGCAGAAATTGTCTATATGAAATTACCATCTATTTTTGCATATAACATAATGGGATTATGTTTACTTTATATAAACAAACAGAATTTTAATAAGGAATGCTATAAAGTTTTCACATAGAATAAATATAGTAATTTTAATTATACAAACTAAAAGAATTTATTAATGTCCGAATCAAAAAAAATTTAATTAATGATTTTTCCAGATAAGAAACCCAGTCCAGAGTCTATAGAAATATTTTCAGTAAAGGTCAGAGAAAACCGGTGTAGGGTTGTCAAAATGACCTTGCAAGATATCTGGAAACACAACTGGACTATTCGCATTAATAATTTTGCTGATAAAGAAAAGCAAGCTCATGCTGAAAAAGATATTAAAGCGCAGGTAAATTACTTTCCCATTATAATTAAAGTAATGGAAAGAATTGCAAACACAATTTCAGGGCAAACCTTTTATATTTCAGGTGTCTTTCGCTCGCAAAGTTAAACAAAATCTTTGGCATAATACAAAGCACTTTGCGTATTGGTGTAGATATGGAAGTAGACAGCAAGATATCAGAAGACGGCAGGTAAATTATATCAGTTAATTTTCGCCTTATCAGTTTTATCGCCTACAGTGACAAATGCGTCCATACAAAGTAAAGGATTTAAACATTTGTTATTGCCTATACCTTCAGGCGTTGATAAGAGAAGACTGGAAATTTGATAACGTGAAAGTGACTTTTTGGAAGTTTAGACGCAGATCAAATTTCAATAAAATTGAATAACTCTCCTAACTGGTTTAACTACAAACGAGTCTTTTCCCTATTAATACGTTTAAACGTACCTTTGTATTTGTAAAAAGCCCTTTAAATTCTCAAATATTACAATTAACAATTTGTTTCAGATCTCTGAGTGCGTAAGATGGGGTAGCATTGGAATGAATGCTGGCATGCTCCTCTTGACGAATAACAGGCAGAAGTCATTTTCGACATCCAAGTAAATTAAGAATTGCTGACTTTTTGTAAATATATTATTAAGGATTTTAATACTGATCGTAATGTAATTTTGTTTAAGACATTTTCTATCAAAAGACTTATATAATATTAAGAATGTTTTTAATATTTCAAAAATATACTATTACTTTGTTTTACATTCATGTTTTATTTCCATTAGCTGCAGACGAGGAAACTCGTTAACTATTTCTTTCTTTATGGCACAGTTGCTCGCGATCACAATTTTATAACGGACAGCCGGAAATGGGTATAAACTTTGTCGTAGACGGAGTGTTACATTTATTGCAACAATAGACCAGGATATTGTTCATTTAATTTAAATAGTCATTCACCAATTTAGCAAGAAGTATATCTGGTTTAATAAATTAAATATTTCTAAGTTGAGATTCGATATAAACAATGTGCAATACCTTAGATATTACTAAAAATATACTACGATACCAGCAAATTATAGTGCAACAATAGTGCCCGAGTTTATCAAAGATTAATTCTGTTGTTAAATACTCAGACCTAAATTTCAATTCATAGTAATAAAATCTGTCCCAGAAAAAAATCCGACCACCATTTGAAACTAAGTTATGCAACAGCGTATCCTAGTTAAATTGACCAGGCAGGCGTCTCCATGTGACCAAACTTGTATGTGGTGCTCCTACTGGTTTCTGAGATAACGTCACTTGAAATTTTTAGCTCCTCCTTCGCGACGAAGGCCTTATAGTTTATACATAAAGTTTTTTTGCGTACGAATCTAATGCCACATCGTAGAGAATACTGGGGGTTTTTAAATGAGTGGTTACTCACTCTTCTACTCATTTTCATTTAGGTGCTACGAATTTTCAAAGTTCTGGCATTTTTTACCCTTTTTCTACATAAATACGAAAGTTTCTCAAAAAAAGTTATAATTAACATGTATTTTTCTTACATAATTTCAAATTCCTATAAGGTTCCCTGTAATTTGATATCGGACATGTATCCACCTATCTCTTTTGTTTTCGAGATAACCCGTCTCAAGCCGACTACATACCTTTCTACGAACAACTGAAACGAAAATTCCCGGAACAATAAACAAGAAGAGAAGCTATAATTGGTTTAGACCAATTACGTTACATCCTAGATCTAGGGAAAAAAGAATGTAATAAGCATGTAGTGAATAGTGTTGAATTCTGACATGATCGGTGCTGACCTTCAGTCCGCAGACCGTCCTACCCCCCACAATTGCGGGGAAAAGCTTTAAAAATATATAATTATAAAAAATATGATGTGGTTTGGTTTTTGAGGAATACTCCAATCAGTCTATATAATAATTTTTATTTAGTAGCTCAAAATTTCGAATACTGCCGAAGAATCGCAGCAGGAGCGGCGATTACAAAACATTTTAACACGTAATTATCCCACGAAAGCTATTATGCTACTTGCTAGACTCAGCGTGTTAATAGAGCATTTTCACTCTATAATAAGTCCAAAATAATGGTTAAGTGTCAATTTTTGTGTTGCACAACTTTTCACTTCTACGCTTTTTCCATTTCCGATTTCAAAAATGAAGTGTCACATTAATTACTGGAAAGGAGAATTTTCATTTAAGCACTTTTCAGCATTAAGAAATTGCCTCTCCTTCTAGCTGCTGAACGTCTGATTGCTGGCGTTTTCCATCTTCAAAAATTTTTCTGCCTTTTCTGTGCAACTTTCAAAACCTTGTGAAAAAATAAATGTTCCATAAATATTTTTTCTTTCTTGGTTCTTTTTGACTTGATGAATCACCTACTCCAAACGGCTTTGAGCTTACGTACAGCACGCTGATTGTAAACGCCTGTATGATTCTTGCTTTAATCTATATATTAATTATACAAAGAAAGCTCCCGGTTCCGTATTTCAGCACTTTTTTTATATGGAGTCTGATCGAGCTTTTCTTGAAATTTTATAATGGCAACACTGATCCGCATCAGTTCGGGGTTGTGTTCATTACTTTGGGGTTGCGTTCCTGGCTAACTTTGGTGTTAAGTTCGGTGTTTGCCACCGATAAGTATGCAATACATGGATTTATTGGAACTTTTTTCGTTTCATTATTCTACATGGTAAAATATTTTGCAAGTGTCTTTTTATTGCTTCCTTGCATGGGAGGATTAGGCCTACAGGGGACACCTCTGAAAAAAACGCGCTTTGAAATTTAAGGTGCAAATTGAGGGAACATATAAAAACGTTATGTCACTCATATACCTTCAATTTGTGCAATTGCACAGGGATCTCCTAGTGCCACTAATAATCAAACACGTATGACTGGATCGCTTAATGTTAGCTACATTGTAAAAATTCTCGTCTGAGACAGAGTGATTTGCGTTGAGTGTAACGCATTAAATGGACCCCAAGCCCCCACCACGTATCTTTGTCAAAGGGGTGAATATTTTAAACTCTCCTAACTTGAACGTATCCATTAATCTTAGTTGGACAAGTAACATATTGGCTATTGTGAAGACTGTGATGAAATGCCTGAGTTTTCTGTAGCGATGCAAGAAATACTTCACACTATTTAACATAGCACTCGTTAACAAGACAAGACTAATATCAGACTCAAAGCAATGAGCGTAAGAAAATTATTAAATTATAATCACATATAACACTGCATATTTCATTGCTACGGACGCATTACATATTTTTGTAGGCAGTGCCTAGCCTTTCTACTTCTAACACAAGTGACTATGATATTAGCCAGGGTAAAAAGAAAATATACATAAATTTTTACACATTACTTGACTTTTTTACAGGGGTTGGCGTTGTTCATACTTGTTTTACTTTTTACTGTTATCCCGGCGAGTCTTTGCCTTGCATGTATTTGCAATAACAAGTCTTCATTAAATGATCGAATATCAATAGTTTTGGACAAGAAAGCTCATGTAAAAATAGGCAAAGATGTGATATACGTCTTGAAATGCGTTGCTTTTAAAATATTAAAAACGCCGCAATCTATGCTGCTATCGTAAACTTAAAGACTGTATCTTATCAGAATTCCATTACCGATTTAAAAAGTGCCCGAGGAAATTGCATGTATTTATTCCAATCAAGGTAAAAGGTTAATGCCCTCAAAAATGCATATCTGTAATTTCCACCAATTAATCAATCAAGCAAACGGCGTGGATATAAACATCTTACACAAACACTTAAACAGTAACTATTAGTTAATAGTAAAGAGTGCAGATAGTTACTTCTGAAGTGACTAAAGCGCCCGCTCTGAATTAATTTAGCTGAATAGAAAAATGTAATTTTAGTCTGAACACCCTCTCAGTTTAAAGTTTTAATATTTCTCAAGACTGATTAATGTGATCAGTTGAAATTTTATGTGGATATTTGGAAAGTATTCATTCAAATTTGGTTTAGTCCTTGTCCAATGTCTGAATGATCTTTGCAACCTCTTTGTCACGAATGTATTAATCTAATCTATTTGATTTCTTTAGAAAAATAAACTTGAAATTTTTCCGCAGAAACGTATAGCTCGTATCAAAACTCCTAACATAAAAAATTTGCTCTGCGCATCCTAACTGAGTTTTTTGGCAACAGAGTACATAGTTGTCATACATTAATTGGGTTAAATTAACTCAGTTATTTTACAGAGTTAAAAAGCGGATTATTTAAGTATTCTACGGGAAAATAGATGGTGCTTATTAAACGTTTTTGTGCTTAAAAGTTGATTTTGCTCATCATAGCAATTAAAATATAAACTAATGTGGGGCAAAACTGACATTAAGATAAATTTCAAGTTAATAACAGTCTTTACTTATCTCCTGTTTGCTTAAAAAGAGGAAAAGAGAAGAAGAAAAATTAACTATGTACTCCATGGATTCCAACCGTTCTTTTGAGCTTTCATAACTCTGTTGCCCAAAAGAACACACCTATTAACTGCGTTAAATTAACTCAGTTATTTTACAGAGTTAATAAGCTTACTGGATTATTGAAGTCTTCTACAGGAAAATAGATGACGCTTATCGAAAGCTTAAAAAGTTGATTTTGCTCTCGATAGCAATTAAAATAAATACAAATGTAGACAAAACTGATATTAAGATAAATTTCAATTACGGTCTTTACTTCTCTAGGGTTTGCTTAAAAAGAAAAAAACAGAAGAAGAATAAACTCTGTGCTCCATGGATTCAGACCGTTCTTTTGAGCTTTCATAACTCCGTTGCCCAAAAACACACAGCTCCCATTTTCTAATTTACATTTTTATGTTCTCGGGGTTTTCGTTTCTACTTTAAATTTGGCAATATGCTCAAAAACACAACCCCCAACACTTTAATTGAATCAATTAGAAAAATCAGAATAAATTCCCCTTTAAAATTAAAAGTGAGCTTTCAACACATTCACAAAACTTGAAATCTCTGCAAGCTCTTTTCTTTGCTTCAAATATGCAAGAAAATTTTATATTTCTCAGCATTAAAAACTTAATGTCTTTTAAAATATCATCCCTTTAACATCTACTCTATTATATAAGTTAGTTAGTTTCACTCAAAACACGCATATTTTTTCAAATCAACTTTGTACATTTTCGGTGAAGAAACTTATGCTTGCTGGAATGAAACGCCCTCTTGTTTACATCTGTAAACGTCATAGAAATATTTTAGAAAATATATATCAATTGAAATATACGTAATTGTGGCGAATGAAGATTCAAATTTCATAAAACGTGGCGAATGAAGATTCAAATTTCATAAAACGGCGAAACTTTAATAAGTTTGAAATTAACCTTATTACCATTGAGTGACGCATTCCCCTTTGCATCATATGCAGCCGAAAGTCTGCTGTGCACTCAACCTGAAATGCAATCAACCATCTTGTAACTTTTTGTTCCAGTGGAAGATATACCGGGGTATAAGAATTGTTAGTTTACTTCCGCATATTAGGTGTACCTGTCCGATAATGTAATTGCAAATTTCAATTATTATGCACGTGTTCATTTGAGACATATATCGCTGTCTCTCTTTATCATTACATACACATGCGCTCTCCGAAATTTATTGAAACAAAGATGTCTCATGTCACTAGAGACGCGATCTTGTAAATATGGCTACTGATAAAGTTCATTTATGACACTGTACTTTGTCCAACAAGGAAGAAATGCTACAGAAGCGTGTCGAAATTTTAGACCGCTCTGGGCGGCCATTTTTGATGACTATTTGTCAAAACCATGATAGAGCAAGATCCTTTTTTGACAACAAAGAAGATTGCGAAGAAGCTTAACTCTGCTCAACCATTTCGGAAACTAGGATTGATCTATAAATATTCCAGATGGTTGCCTCATGAGTTACGTGAGAAAAAATGATCGAGTTGTCATATGTACGTACAGCTTTGCTTGCTCGAAACAAAAACGAACCCTTCTTGGACCGGATGATAACTGATGATGAAAAGTGGATTAACTACGAAAACGTTGTAAGAAAAAGAGCATACTGTGAGCTCGGACAATCTACCCCCTCCTAACGGTCTTCTAAAGCCCATTCCGGGCCTTGAAATCTGTTATGTAACGGACTGCATGGTCAAGGAAGTGTGTTTCGGCAGGAAATTCAGAACCCTGGTTCCTGAACGATCAGAGTGGGAGGGCAATGGTCCGAGCCTTTCTGCAGCATTGGTTGGTCGACAGCAAAAACTGTCATAGAAAAATGGGCTAAGGGTCTACAACAGTCTTACTGGGACAATGTCCCAGGACTGCGTCAAGCTAAAGAGCTTGTCAGTCCCTATGCCTACAAAACTACCGCTT
>QYTT01091867.1:39019-69481 GCA_006980735.1 Dasypogon diadema | reverse complement strand
AAAAAATTTTGATTTTCCAAGATCTCCTATCAAAGTGTAAAAATACAGATATGTCCTTGTTGCTGCAAAATCGTCAAATGTCAATGAATCTATTAACCAAAGTCTCTGAATTGCCTGAATTGAAATTTTTGCAAGCCAAGACTGTAATAATTTAATCTGCTAAATCCGTATCCGACAATACTTTTAAGTGAGATGAAAATAAATTTTGAAATATCGTCTGTTTTTGCCTTTTCTGTTCTACATCAGATTAGTTTTTTGAAAAAAAAACAAGACATTTTGTCTCTCTTTCGACTAATTTTGTGTAGAATGAAAAAAGGCAGGTCTGTTGTCTGTCTTTGCATATTTGACTTTGTCTTGTTTTTGTAATCATCCTCAGTAAGAAAATATAACGATTAAAAAACAGAGAGAAAACAAAATGCATAAATCTTTAACTGATAATTACGTTATTTATGATTTGAATTAGTTGAATTAAAGAGAGAGAAACGTATGAACCCAAATAGCCATAACATATTGTCAGCTGACAATAAGTCCTATCTTGCTATATCTAAAAAATGTACTTTTCTGAGTTATTTGAATATGATACATAATAATAATACATAAATGCTCTGTTTACCTACTGATAATCTTTATTATAAGTTGGTAATAGCAGTCATTGTCTGGTATAGTCTAGATAGACAATTTTAGTGTAAGACATGTTTGTGTAAATAAAAATTTTAGAAACAATATAGAATCAACGATAGATTTTATCAGCTGTTTTCTCAGATTTTAAACTCATCATATTTTCAGATGAATTTAGCACCTTGAAGTTTTAATTTTTATGAAATTTGGGTCTCATTAAACACGGAAACTGAAAGTGTGTTTCATTAAGGTATTGTCTAAGATAACAACCCTATAATGCACACAGCACAGCTAAGCCGGAGGGAAATTAGGGAAGAGAAGGTTGGGAAATTTTAACCTGACAAATGTTGCAAGGAGCCACAATTTTTGGCATGAAATTACAAATACAATTCTTGTCAGTAGAATTGCCTCAACCACTGATACTCGGATATATCGCCGCATCCTGTGAAGGACCAACAGAGGAGGAAATCTGCATACGTGCGCCGCAGCCTGCGTGGCCACCAGTGTGTGCTAAATTATAAATGTTTTTGAAAGAAAAACAAATTAAATCATTTTTTACTTTGGAGCAATATAATAATTTTTTGTGTTGTTCAGAACAACACTGGCAGCTAATGTTTTAGCGTAGATATTGTTAAACCATGTAACATACATATATTACTCCTGGTAATGGTATCCGAAGATATTAATAGGCATACGCTGTACTTGCAATTTAAAATAAACAGAAGATATACCTGCTTACCTGTGTAATATTTTTGATGAATAATTAAAAAATTATAACTTACTGGAAGAGGGAAAAAATGATTTAGCTATCTGAAATCCATCCAAAAAAATCCCCCCAATTTGAACACTTGATATGTTTGTTAAACGACATAAATCTGCCTTGATTAAATCCTTAAGAAATGCTTTTTCATAACTTTCTTGCCACTACATAGATAGAGCGGTACTGATAGTCTGGACTGACTGACAGTGGTCATAAATTATAGTCACGAAAAAATCAACGATATTCAAGGTGTGCGCGCATGGGAAATCTAAAGCTGATAGCTTATCAATCGCGTTCCGATACATTAGCACTAATAGAAGGGAAACAAGGCAACAGCCTGCGCTAAATAATGCGAAATGCGTTCAATCACAGGCTCTAGACCTAATCCTAAGGGGGCAATAAAACTGTTCAATTGCGCCAACAAACTAAGCCCCCAGAGATAATTTTAATTGAGCCTGAAGTAAGATTCAGATATACAGTTAACAGTTATCTTTCGCCTTTTCATAAGACCGAGTGTGCTATATAAAAGCAGTACCAATCCATATCGATTTGAGCTTTGATCTTTCGAGTATCTATGGCTTGGCGGCTCTTAAGATGAAAATGTAATAAAACTTGATTGCAATTGATTTTTTTTTTGTACGCCGCGGATTACTGTAAAGTGCATTATTTGTGCAAGGCAACAGGATATTCCTGGAAAGCGGTGAACGTTGCTTGTATAAAATCAATGTACGTACCATAATTATCCAATAAATCATGGCTTATCATTATGGCGCTTATCAGCTCTATACACCAACAAGAATGATATAATTAAGTGGGTGGTGAAAATATTACTTCCTCAATAAGGAACACCATAAGCACATTTCTAAACCATTTTGTTGTTAATCAGGAATCAATCAATGGCACACATGTAATCCTGATTATCGAATGCCCTAGAATTGCACGTTTATTGGCAATAAATAAACCAGCAATGACGGCACTAAACTGTCAAAAAATCTAGATATTGTCCATATAAATCTGTGATTCACCTGCGTAGTGGAGTAGCAACAAAACTGCTTCCGCCGAAGCACCACTGACAATTTTTTAAAGAGATATAAATTGACTTAAGTAGCACCATCCTTTACATTTCTCTCGATATAGCTGGGACGAAGTTAATTTCATAAATGTGTTCAGATCATTATCTACTGATAGATTGTTTAACCCCTAATCTTCCAGTCGATTTACCCCAGTCACTCCTTCGATCAACCCCAGCAATTAAAGGGTATCCAGTAATTAAAGCAGGTGCACTGTATCCTGATCGAACTGTTTAAATTCAATTCTGTAATCGTCGCATTCATCAGGACCATCAGCGATTACTCCTGGGATAGGCGAAATCACCGAATCACCCTCAGTTCCGCACATCTTTTAAACGAAAGTTACAAATGACACAGAGGTCCGGTCCAGCAGATTCCTCACAAACCTAAGCTCATATTATCCTGGTCCAATAACAATAAACGTTAACTGCTCCTTTAGGTTATGGTCGGGGTGTTCGCTGTTTTGGATTTTCACCTCTTGATTCCCCCTCTGTATGCCTTCTGACTACCACCCTTGACTGACTGTGACTGATTTTTATTTACGGGTTTTTCGGGATTGTGGACGGGCGCTTCATGGTAATATTGTCCCTCTTACCAGGAAATCGTATTCCATCCAGATCGTGTTTTTGGACTGATGCAGTAGGGGTAGATGTGCAAATAGAAAAATTTTCGCCCCTTTACACAAAATTTTCGGGTGTAGCTGTGTACATGAACATGACACGGGTAGGAAAGTCGATGGTAACAAACAGCAAGAAACAACAAGTAGAAGGCAGGAAAAAAGTCCGAGTAAATATGAGCAATAATCATGATAATCCTTCGGGGAGGTTTGTTTTGATTATTTACGGTCCCTTGTACACAACTCTATAAATTTTTAATAGAGCGGCTAAGGATGGTCCTGAAGGACTGCTTTCAGCCGAAAGAATATTATACACCTGTGCGTATTCGTTCTGGACAGAAAATTGTCTTGAAGAAAACAACTTTGTGGCAGTTCTTTGTTGGCGTTGTGGGATTCCGATATGATTTGATAAATCTGCACGGAAGGGATAGGATATGTCACGGCACATATGTTCTGTCTGGAGCAGGGCATTTGGAAATAAATTCAAAATTTGTACGCTTTTCGAGTAATGAATACACGGTGATATTGAAGAAAGTTCCTTCAACACAATTACAATATTGCCCCAGCTACGTTTCATTTAATTGGAGAAAAAAGTATAATGTAAATTTGGTTACGTAAACTTGAATATACAAACCATTTGGAAAAGCTTTTATATGAATCGAAAGCTATAAGAAGGCTTTATTTTTTAAACTACAAGTAAATAGAATAATTAAAACAGTTTTTTATAAAGCACAAAATTGACAAAAAAAGGCCCTAGAAAATATATATAAAATATACAAAATATATAAAAAATGATACAAAAACCTATCAAAAAACTAATACAAAAGTGCACATAAAAAATAAATATAAATGACTCTAAAAGGAACGATAAATCATAACTATAATGGCTTTAACATAAAACAATCGAATAACTAACAGTAATGAATTATAGTAATAGAATAATAATAATAATAAGAACAAAAATAAGAAAATAATACCAAAATGAATTAAGAGTGAATTCAGTTTGAGGAGAGGATTAAACCAAAATAACAAAGAAAGAAAGAAGAAAATAGGCATAAAAAATGTAAAAACAGGTGAGGAATATTCTAGAATTCTTCTATCTAGAGAAAAAATAACGCTTTTACGCTAAAGCGTTAGCGCTATGCAGATTTGAAACGTCCCACTTGGCATATATGAAATTTGGAATGAAACTTTGTTTAGATTTGCAAGTTCCTTCTCAATCGCATACCCTCGGAGACAAAGACTATAAGCATCCTCTTCTGGATGAAGCCTGTTGCTCTTTTTCTACAAATACCTAATTCTTAAACGTAAGGGCGCACAATTTAACCGATTATTTTTGTTTTGTTGCAACTTGCTGAGATGTTTCTTGTTTTAAAAGTATTAACTCTGAGGAAGTATGGACGCTATCGGTGGCCCTGCTGTTGAACTCATCTTGCACACGACGCAACATCTTGTTAGACATCTCAGAATCTCTCCAAATGTTATCCTTTTAGTCAATACTTTACTGGCTTTTAGAGAAAGACACTTTATAATATTACCTGATAGTTCGCCTTAAATTAAGACCTGGATTTCTAAAATTTCTATAATAGGCAGTTCAAAAAGTAGTGGAAATTTGTTCAAATGTTTAGGGACAATTTAAATTCAGAGTTCAGAATACTTTCGATTTTACTTATACAGACATTGTGCAAAGCTGAGTAGTTGCTAATATCTGCATCAATAGTCTGAATATTTACTTTTCTACACGGAAAGTTAGCAATTTTTAGAAATTATATCACAGTTAATATCACTTGTCATTTCATTACATTTGAAATCCCCCCCCCCCCTCTCCTAACTATTCCTAATATACATATTAATAACTTACCAAAATTGCCCGAAAGAAAAATTCTACCTAACTTACCTTTCATTATCCTGGGATGTCTAGTCTCAGGCGATGATGGTACTGTCACCGCTGAATTTTGTGATCCTTCATTAGCACCTCCTACATGGGGATTATCATTTTCGATGTTCCCTGTACTTGAAGTGGTTGATGTGCCCAACGTTGGGTTTGCTGTATTTGCCCCCAAAGATGTCGATTGACTTTGTGAAGCTCCAGCCAAAATAGCCGTAGGCGTCATAGGTAATAGCCGTCGATAATGGTTGATAAATTCGAATGGTGACAGATTGCTATTGTTGCGTGTACCTGAAAAAAGGAGAATCAACTTAGAGATAGTTTCCTATACATGTTGAAGGAAGAGCGGAAATTAACTGATTGGGGACTTAAAGCAGATGTTCGTGGTCGCTTAAGAGGATTAAATGGATAAAATTAAAAGCAGCCGCGTTACATTCTGGTTTCTTTGATTGAGGTCGACGTTTAATTGATCTCAAGTGGGTTTTTGGATGAGGTTAATTTTTGATTGAGTCGGAGATTCGCAAAAAGCACTACTGGAAAATATTTTTGATCTTAAAATAAGCGCAAATCTTTAATTGTAAAGAAATGCATAGGTAGATGCCATGAGAAATTCGTACAAACAGAATATAGACATAAATAATTAAACGAGACATCAAGAATTCAATGACAGCTTTTTGGGAAAAATCTAAAATCCATTTGAAAGTTGTCGCGTACAATGCTTGTCGGAGCAGAGGTGAACCTATCACTTCACATTCCCTTTCACTCCGAAATTTAATTCGTCATATCCACGTACATTTTTTTTTATTCACAGACATCAACGTCCTATGAAATATATACAAGAACAGGAAAAATTACAAAACAAATTTTTACGTAAATGTCGCTACTGTGCCACTATACGATCCCTGCCAAGCTCAGTGAAGCCGAGGAGCTAAAGGGCTTTAAGCCTGCTGATATTTGGGAATAACCAGGAACAAATTACGCTTAACGTCACCATACTCCCAGTTGCGTGAAAAAAGGAAAAAGGGCATTCATATATCCAGCTTCTCCACTCGTATACTCTGGATTTTGTATACTATCGCTTATCCCTCCTGATAAAAAATGATAAACAAACCCTCATGCATACACACACATGCCTGACTATCTACAGATATATCACCCTATAAACAGGCGCAATTATACTTTTTTCTGCCCGTACCATCTCGTCATTTTTAATTAACCAGGGCGGTCTGGATATTTATATCCTTGTTTGTAAGATTAATTTTCCAGGATATTTTCACTTAGGCCACTTCGGGTCTGCGGATTCGTTGTGGATGTGCGTGAAGGCAGAAATATAAACAAAATTACAAAAAGTTGAGTAGTTTTTCTTCTGTGTGTGTATTTTAGTCCTGGAACCAAGTTATAGAATAAAAAGAAGAAAAAAATAAACTTAACGTTGTCTCTCAGGAAGGTCTAAATCTGGGGACCTTCTTCTGTAATTGGCAAAGTTCCAGTTCAGTGAAAGAGATTTTCTTAGCTTTATGCTTGGGTGGAAAGTGGGCGAAGGTCCGGATGCAGGAAGATGTATATCGTATAATTAGGCAATTTGCGGTTTGTTTTATGGTGAGATAATTTTATGTTTTAAAAAGATTGCCGGAAAGTTGGATACAACTTTTATCAAATACAAAAGAAGAAAATTTATTGGAAAAATTAAAGACTTAAGGGTGTCGGAGGATAACCGCAAATAAAGCTTGTTTTTTAGTATGCAATGCTTTAATTATGACACAGTGAAATTAATTATATACAAATTAATTAAGATTTGAGACTGAGAGTTCATTCAATCAAAATACACAATTAATTTTATGCGGAATATAAATAAAGACCTGTCGTGCAGAGCTCCAAAGTTTTAACTGCCTAGGTGATGAGTAATTTTATCATACAAACTAAAACACTTTCACTAAGTTCATTAGATAGCCTGAGATGCACAAGTTATACACATTTTCCAAAAATCTGTTCTAAAAAAAACACCTAACACCGAGATCAGTGCGAAAAGCTAATTTCCACAAAGAAGATGGTTACAAGTTACGAACGAGGGATTTGCTCATACGTAAACTTTAACTTAAAAAAAACAAAATATTAAAAGGAGTGTGTCGGATACACTCAGGGTTTTACAAGAGCCACAAATCCACAGCAACATCCACACTATCTTTGAGGAGCAATCAACAACAGGAACTCCCAGCAGTCAACCCCATAGATTTGATGTTAGCTCAGGTGACCAAGGGGCCACCTTATAGGACCATTACTTTCTATTTATTTCTAT
Source organism: Dasypogon diadema (assembly GCA_006980735.1). NCBI lineage: Eukaryota > Metazoa > Arthropoda > Insecta > Diptera > Asilidae > Dasypogon > Dasypogon diadema. The sequence goes on along the minus strand of QYTT01091867.1, from coordinate 62,233 downwards.
GGGATAACTTTTCTTAGACCAATCTCTAATCGATTGTACTCTCTGTGATAGAGCTTCGTTTTAGTAAGCCATGTCCCTACTTATGATTAAAGGTATTTCATTTATGAAATTCAGACGGGAATTTCGAAGGTAGCCTAAATGAGGTTCACTCTTGAATCGGTTTGTTTGTAAGGTAAGATTTTCTCCCATTATGCTAGCTCACACAGAAACAGAATCTTCCGGGTTGTGTTAACTCGAGGTTCATCTTTGTTTTCTTGAAACCACATGTGAATACTATGAAAATTTTGCAACATGAATTTTGATAAACTTATAAATTTCGGTCTATAAAATACTATCCAAGTAGGTATAATGATATAGATCTCTTTTTAAAATCCAATTGCGAAACTCTTTGTAAGTCCTTTGTAAGTCCTCTGGATGCACTTTTTCAACAGGTGCCAAAAGGTATAATTATAGATGCAGTTCCTGGTTATGTCAAATTCTCACATTGATGTTGGAGTCACATATGTGATATAAGCTGTTTCAAGTAGTCTTTCTTCCACGTCTTCTAAAGATTGTATTCTCTTCTATGCACTATACAAATTTGTCGCAACCTTTTGTTCTATAAAAACAACGGCCGCATGAATTCTTCTTCTAGCTTCGAATTTTCCATAGTTCGCTCTTTATGCTGCTGGAACTTTCCACGAGAGTAACCACAATAGAATAAAGATGTCCACGAATTCTTCACAATTCCAAGCCATGAACTGCGATTTTACACTCACACGAGAAATGTTTTTTATGAACGCTTTAAGATAGGAGGAAGTGGTCTGACATATCCAAATATGAGTCATCAGACCACTTCTTACTATCTTAAGGTATTTATACAAAACAGTTCGTTTCTGGATGAGAAATTGTTGGTCATGGCTTATTGGATTGCAGGAAAATTTGATTGATATTAAGCTGATACCTTTTCGTTTCAACTATATACAGAATTACAAACTATACACAGAACACGCCGGCGGACGAGCGAGTTCCGGCACACGTCTGAAGATTTTTTCCTCTGCTGGTGTGAGTTCAAATCCTTCACAGGACAGGAAGGTTTTGAGTATCATGCATTAAGGTGCCAAAAAATTGTTCAGAAAGAAGATAGGAGAAATGTAAATAGTATTAGAATTCTTCAATCTTAAATATCTCGAAAAATGATGCGTTCTCATTCCATACAATTTTTTGCTTGTCTCGATTTACCCTAGGTATTTCAAATATTTAATCTCAACAACAGAACACCTTAAATAAGAAAAAAATTAGTCCTAACCTGCTGGTCATTGTAGGATCGCTTATAGTCTAGATAGACTTTCGGCTGGGCGATGAGATGAAAGTAGCCTAGGGCGATGACCGGGGTAGTATGAAGAATGGCAAAACACTTCCCATTTGAAATAAGAGAGCAATTGTTGTTAAAAAAAATAAATCTGTCAATCCGTTGCTCATCGTACACGGCGAACAATTTGAAAGCTGATGCACCTTTGCACATAAAGTAGAGGTCAATAACGATGGATAGATGCCTTCATAGTTGCAAAGGGTATCTCTGAGAACCCTCACCTTAATAACTCCAGGTTGGTGATTATAAACGAAATATGGCTTCCTTACTCCACTAGATTTTCTTGATTTTTACATGTTTGTAGCTAGGAAGTATGACATATTACTCAACTGGTCCTTATCGTTAAAAGCATCGTTTTGGTGAACAACCGTATTAAAAATTTTCAGGGCAGAGTACTTGCTTTATTGAACATTATAGAAGAAGAAGGTAAACTATTTACGTAATCCTACAGAAAACAATTTTATCTTTGCCGTAAAACATGATGTCGCACAGTCTATTGATTTTGGAAGAACAACTTAAAGTTCAAAAATATTTTACGTCTATCTCCGAACCTATACCAAATCCGTATAAATCGATTTAAACAGTAATACATCTAGTTGGACAAAATTTTTTATACAGTGCAATGTTTATTATGCAGTCGATAGATTCCAGGTGGAGAGAGGAGAAACCTGCAAAAGGAACTGTGTTAAATTAAGTAAAACCTGTTAAAAGAACTATGTAGAACTAAATGAACTCTGTATATGCAACGGGGAAATTCCAAATTTGCATGAAATATCCACTGCATAACTTCAAAACCGCATAAAAAAAGGATTCGCATAAAAAGAGACCCAACAGTAATTTTATAAACTTTGATATTAATCAGCTCAAGCACCGCCAATAATAATCCAAATTTTGAATGGAAAGAGCCAAACATTAAAGTGGATGAAGCCAAAAGCAAAGTCCCAGAAATTGGAATTGCAAGTTACTGCCAATTCTACATCACAACTTGCCTCTGAATTTCTCAGAAAAATATCAGGTTTACTGAAATCAAATATCCAAATCACCTAGGAAAAGAATTTTTTAAATTTTTTCGTCGAGCATTGCACTCAAATAGTTGCATTCAATTGAAAGAACTTTAACAAAAACTTGATATGGGATTTCAGGAACCCACTTTTCACAGACAATCATTTGAAATTTAGTAAGGTGTATGTACTTCCCCAGAATGGGAGTCTTGTTTTGAAAATTAGAATATAGACCAAATGAGTAAGAGAAAGTTTTAAGAAAAATTTTGCTCCATGTTTTTCGGGCCATCGTTTTTGTAAAATCAAAATCCGCTTATGCCTGTGTTCTTCTTTTTTCTGCGAATTATTTGCTGGTGTTCCTCAGGGATCAGTTCTCAATCCTCTGCTGTTTTTTACTATTTATTAATGACTTCTTTAAGATAATAGAGAGTTACAAGCTTCACTCATATGCTGCCGATATCCAGTTATTAGTCTCTACACCTTTAGAGATGATGCAATCTCTCATCAATTACAAACAAGCCTTTATCTTCGTCTTTGCCTCGATATAACAATAAGGACGTGATGTCGAGACAAACCTGTCCGATTTCAAATCTACGAGTCCGGACAGTATTCCTTGTCTTCCTGCAAACTTTTATAATAGGTAAACTTATTTTCTGACGTCATATTTTGTTATAACAAGATAAAGACGAAGATAAAGACTAAGATTCAGAAAGACACTAAATATTAACGGAGTTACTATTCCTATTGTTGAATCTGCCAGCAATCTTGGTGTCACTTCTAGAAGAGATCTATCTTGGAGTGATCCCATTAATTCCATTGTTTCTAGGGCTTATGGTGATCTTCGTTTGCTCATTTTACTCTAGTGGCAACTTATCTCGGACTCGTTCGGACTCTACTAACTAATGGTGGATAGATCTTCCATTAAAATTATTTTTTGTAGGTACAGATTAGGCTTTTCTTTTCTTTGTTACTTTTTGGTTGTTTTTTCTTGCAATATTAATATGTTAAATTTTGAACTTGTACTTTAAAAGACATCCATCTCAATATACTATCAAAATTGGATTAATTAGCACTGAATTGAATTTATTAAATTCACAGATGGCTCTGATAACCTTGTAAAACATTAGACGAGAACTTCAAATAAGTCAACAAAATCATAAGCCCTAGAGCCATATATATATTGTTGAAAGAGTAGAAGGCACCAGGATTCAAAACTGTTATCGAAATTAAGATAATAGAGGCCAGCCAATAGAATGATAGGCATTATACGTTTAGATAGTTTGATAGCCACAACTTTAGAATTTCTGCGAGATAATCATCGTTTCTCCTACCCTATGACCGCAACTTTTGAAAGAGGCTCAACAACCCACGCCGGGGGTCGAGCGGGCTGAAGCGCAAGTCCGCAGAGCTTCTTCCCTGTTGTTGTGGGTTCGAATCCCGCACAGGAGACGGCGATTTGTCTGCGTACCAGTGCTTGAGTCACTTCTACTGACAAGAATTGTACTTGTGAAGCCATTGGGATGTTTCACAGTAAAAATTAACGCCAAAAATTGTGGCTGACTTGCAACATTTGTAAGGTTAAAATTCCCCAAACTCCCTTTGCCTAATTGTGCTGGGTGCATCATAGGGTTGTCCCCTGAGCTTAGGCAATAGTTAAAAAAAAAACAAGGTAAAAGAAATAGACAATTGGTTGGGAAACTCAGTGACATCCCAGGGAAACGAACCTGTTGTGTACCGTCTCATAACCTCAAAATAGGTGCGAATCCTATTATCCAAAACAATCAAAAACCTTCTATTCTGAGCCCAGTGTTAATCAACTATCCGTCAAAATGAAATACTCCTACTAGAATTTTCATAGTTTGGTAAATATCGAACAATCCTATTTCATCGCTGGTTCTATTTTTTTTTTATTTTGCTGTGAATATAATAGTACACTTGGACAGGGGAAGACCAAAAAATTGTCAACAACAAACAATTTAATACACGCAGCAACAGGAATCGTCTATGTGCTATTTTAGGCTGGTGAATGAAAGTGTTCTCACGTTTCCACACATAAATTATTATACATGAAATTAATTTCCGGCAGTTTTTTGGAGGTAAACTGAAATTGGATGGGTATACGTGGTCTTGTTACACTATCAAGTAGAATACACAATCACTATTCCTCTCCCAATCTGATTTAACAATTGAACAGGAATGGAACTGAAAACTTCAATTTCAAATTAAAAAGAACTGTCTTCTTCAAGAAACGACCTTTCTATGAGCAAAAAATGTTAATAAAGGATCATTTGTTCTGAGTAACACTTTCAGTAATCAGAAAAGAATCTTACTAATGTTGTTAGTCTAGGAACTTAACTATCACAATTTCCTCCCAAGATTGCGACTATTACATATATATTTTAACCCAAGTTGTGTAACCATATTTCATTCAAATTTACACAAATTGCGTTGCTATTTTTATGAGACCAGTACACAAAAATCACCAGCTTGAAATGTGTTTACAACCAAATTAGCACTCACCCTACCAAACAACTCGGACTTAATTCGAACTTTCCCTCAACGTTTGTTCTATTTCTTTCCATATTCAACACAAAACAAAGCGTACATTAACAACACATGAAATAAGTGATTTCCCAGTAGAAATCACAACACTCTTTCTCCATTAAAATTACGATAAAAAAAAACTCAAGTCTGAGATTTATTCAAGACCTTTCCATTGCGTACAGATTGTTTCAAACAAGCATATGGTTTTCAAGAACGTCAGCCAAGCAGCAAAAACACTGATTAACGCACAAAAAATGTCAAATCTTTGACATTTTTTAAAATCAGCCAAATGTGACGCATTAATTATCCAAGCAATAACATTCGTTAGCTATAATCACTCCATCTTCTACCCCACCCCCCCCCCCTCGAGAAATATAAAACCTTCAAAATAATCTGAATGAATTTTTTTAACCGCCAAATTGATCTTGTTTTTTGCACGATCATGATATAATCAAACGGTTGAGTAAAAGTCCGGAAGGAAAAAATGCGTTCCCCACAACTCTTCCCATTATACCAATACTCGCACAATACCCCTAGCGGGGAGATTTAGTTGGTGAGATGCGCGCAAAACATTATTTATATCGATGTCATCAAGATCGAGTTGAATGGATCAAAAAACGATCAAAGTTACACATCTCTCGGCACTTCTGGTGATCTTAAGTGTGGAGAACATGTGCAATTGGGAGCGAATAAAGATGTGGCCTCGCTGTTGTACGTTTTTGCCATAGGTTCCGACTGTATCTGGATATTCTTTCTAGTGTAGTTACATGATTTTGTTTAGTTAGCAGTGACTAAGTACCGGATGATATTATGGGCCTAGATATGCCAGCAGATGATAGAAACGAATCTCTGGTTTCATATCGACATTTAACTGCAAAAAATATGATTTAGAGGTCGAATTGGTCGTAGATGAGGCCAAATGTGGACATTAAGCGGTGAAATATGCTCCCGATGGTGTTCCAGATTGGTTTGCCACTATGAATGAAGTGTATCTGCCGATAGCATTGAGTACTTCCGGTCTATGATTAATAGACACAAGCAGATATTTCTGGCAGTTTTGTCACGTTCCATCATGAATAAAAAAATCACTTTTAAGCCCTCCTAAACAATTTAGGCGAAAATCTTTAATCAAGTCGTGATCCAGATTCTCAATTAATTAATTCACTTCAGCTTGGATAATATCCGAACATCATCCCGGTTAATTCAGGCAAGTAGGTGTTCATGGCACATCATTTGTCGTGGAAATTTTGTGCCATGAATTTTAATTAGCAGAGCGCGCAATCCTCACTTTAACAGATAAATTTCCTCGTCCCAGAATCCCAATAGCTGGGTTAAACGGATTTTCCTCGTTTAACTAACGATACCATGCCCGGCCCGCCTCCAACCCTCTGAGGTGCTAAAAGCAAATTCACTCTCTGTCTCTCTCTCTTACGCATCAGGTAATGAGGAGATATGATTTTGATTTTCACGAAAGGATAATTATGACTGACGGTTATGAAAATCGTTCATGATTAATCGAACCAAGAACTGAAAATCAACGTTGGGGTTAAATGCAATTACATGTACACAAGAATATACCCACATATTCTATGTAAAATCTTAGAAGCCCCCAGCCCAATCCCATTAAGGACTCTAAATTCGTCATGGGAAGGAAGGTATTACGCTCAGATTTGTCTCAACTTTGTTGTAATCAGATTTGAGTGTTGCCTGAAAATCAATTAAAGGACAAATCTGGATCAGGACATCTTCGTGATGGGCAGGATTGTTACATGGCTCAAAGCAAATTGCATCATCAATTATGGATACAGATTACTTGTTGTTGCCAGGTAGGATGATCCGGATATGGGTGTGGATGACAAGCTTGAAACTTTCGGTTACTCTAGTTCCTTCTTGGGGTCGCCACCAATCGATCAAAACATAAATTCAGAAGATTTCTGATAAGATTTTTGATTGATGGCTCCTTCTTCTGATTTTTTATTTAGCTCCCCAGAGAAAAATAATGTTTCCAAAAATAAAAGGAGAAAAATTTCTTAGCTGCTTTGGAAGATGAGTATTAAGTTCTGTTAAGTCGAAAAAAGCTGCACAACACTTCCAGACTTTGAACTATTATAGCATTACGACAAGACTAAAGTCTGTAAGAAACATTACTTTACTTGTTTGCATACAATCTAACAATCTAAAAAAATAGTAAGATTAACAAAATATCCTCAGGTACAGTCCTAAGTTTTTTTTAATGTCCTCATTCCAAGAGGTGCTGCATATTGTGAAGAAACATCATAATCAATGATCAAAAAGCTTAACCGCGGTAAAATCCGTAGGTTTGCTTATGTTGCACGAGTAATTTCAATTAACTTTCTATTATTTTCGTAAAATGTGTTGAAAATATTAAAACAAACATTCGAATTTAAATTCATTGATGAATATTATAAGCTATTATCGCGTTTTTGATAATAAATAATGTTATAATCAACATTAATGCTGTTCGCATAGAAAGCCATCTTTAACACGTTCACTGCCGCAATTAGCATAAAAGCTTTCCTGAGAGGATGCCGTGTTAAAATGCATTCGTCGTGAGAGAGCGTTTTAGAAGGCAGGCACGGCAGTCGACGTGTTAAAATATAAAATGCAGCTCCAATTGAGAATACGGTTAACAATAAAAATAAAATTGACCTGCTGAGGATTATAAAAACAATCTTTGAAGCCACACCGGAAAACATAGAGATCGTAGACTTCCTCCTAATTGGGACAGGTTCCGGGTTTCAGGCGATTACCTCAGTATCATTGGCAACAAAAATATTTTTAGGGTAAAAACTGCACTTCTTAGGTTAGTAAATACAAACAAAAAAACACTCTAGAAAATTGCTAAAGTGATATTTCTTATTTATCTTATCTTATTTCTTGAGATAAATTGGATTTTAATTGTTGAATATGGAAGTAGGTAACACGAGACCTAACCCGTACCAACTATAAAATTTTGACTATACGATAAATCACAAATTGATTTCCAATTTAATGTAATAATTAGTGTGGAAATTGTAAAAACTTTTACATTGAATTGTAACATTGATATCCAGTAATTATCCCGGAAGAATCTACAACCGAATCTATCGTTTATAAATTTAGGCACCAGTTTATTTCTTGTTTTTATTCAAATAAATTTAGTAAGTTTCTCTTGCCGAAGTGTAGATACAAAAGGGCTTTCCGATAGGAGTGGTAGAAATTTGAATAGAACTTAAATGGAAAGTATAGAAGATAATCTGGTGCTTATTGCTTTATTTTGCTGCCCCATAAACCCGAACCCGTCCATCTCCACCTTATCACACCAATGGGTCTGCGCTTGAAGAAAAAAACGAGAGAAAGAGGGAAGCTCGAAAACGGCAAGACCACCGTGGTCGGTGGTAAAGTCCACCTAGCGCCTAAATAAGAGAAAAAGAAAGAAGAAAGGAAAAATCAAAGGAAGTGTCTTGACGTCTCTTGAAGAGGGTGACGCCCTCAAGAACATTTTGGGAAGCATGACAGTGCGCCAACTTGGAACCAAGGAAGACGCCCGATACAAGAGACCCTAATGTCATCATCTCCATTGAGGAGGTGACCGAGACCAAAAGGTTTAGTTGGAAGAGTTAGCCAATCCCTCACGTTTTGATCTCGAAAGCGTTTCGGAGGTAACAACAAATTACCGCGGCCAAACTCTGCACAAGGGCAACAACCCGGCTTCTAAGGGCCCAACATATTCGATATTGCCGAAACTTAGGCAATCTGCAAATCTGTTATAATACAGACAACGCAGCTTAGGTGGAAAAGAATTCTCTGGGGAAGAGGAAATAGGAAGTTATAAGCTGACATGGAATTTTACTGTGCAACATCCCATTAGCTTCACAAGTACAATACAATTACCTAAACCACTGGTTATGGTGCCCTCTGCAATTGAGTCCGGAAGATTGGGACCGCATCCCCTGCTCAGAAAGGCTCTGAACCTTCAAGCGTTCAGGAACGCCTTGGATAAGATTGAATCGCTTGCAACATGATTTGTATCCTGCAGAGAAACCTTAACCGAAGCAAAACAGTGGATGATCTAGTACATTAGCTCAAACATGTGCACTCGATCTGCTTCTCATTAGTAAGTGGTACTAGGATCGTCAACTGGCGTCAACAGAAACAACCTCAGAACGGCTACTGTGTGGATTTATAACCACGGCAAAATCTGGATGATGGCGCACAACCATTAATGACGCTATATTTGAGTTAAGCAACGTATTCTGAGATAAAACGTGAAAACCGATTTGCTCTTCCGAAAATGTAATCCGGCGCCATATATCATTCTGAATTATAAAGCGACAACCAAATTTGGATTTTCCGAAGTTTTCTGAAATAATTTCCCCATTTTATGTACGTTATATCGAAAAAATGTTGGGATTTTATTACTTTTGAACCTAAGGTGAGGATAATGTGAATTTTGAAACATACATTATAGGATTTTGCTAGTTTTGAAATGTAATTCTTTTTTTCAGAGGTAAAGCTACAAATTGAAAAGTCCTTCAAAGCTTTTTTTGTTTTGGAAAATTATGTATAATATAATTTTGTTTGTTTTTCAAATCCTGAACACATTCAATTCTTCAAAATATTTACACTCGCCACCTTGATTTCCATCATCTCCTTTTGATTCTTAGTGATTCGTCTGATTGTCAATTAGCATGAAAATCAATACTACAGAATTCATATCCATCGCATACCAAACGAACTTTGCTGTATCTTTCCATATTTGTATTGATTAGAGCATCGTAAACATAAAATGACATTTCATTCAAACCTTTTGCAAAACTGATCTTCTGGCCAGCAGTATTCACAGTCGCGCGATTGAGTTCTAAACCCGAATATCCTTGAACTACAGTCAAATTATAAAGATAAATTTGTCGACTGTGATATGTTGATTGATCCGGAAATTTTGGGAAAGATTTTTCTCGCAGTTAAAACTCAAAATAAGAATTTTTTCATCTTTATCCTTCAAGATTAAAATTAGTATTAAAAACTGTCCGGAAAAAAGATTCCTTTACCAGCATATTCGATGGTGATTCCTTTTGATATTGCTTCCACATTTTTAGTATGTTAAACTCGGAATGTAAGTAAGATCTTTTAGTTTGCAATTTACAATAATGTGTCTCTAGTTCTTCAGATTTTCGGAAAGCAGGTGTTCTTTGCGATTTTCGCCCCCTCTTTCCTTTCGTATTTCACCGGATTCACTATTGTGTCATTTTCATAAAATAACTTATAAAACTATTTCACATCAAGCATTTTCAGGTTGTTACACTTGAACCTTGGACTATCATGATAACATATTACCGGCAAAGGCAAGCCAGGAGCAGCATGTTCCGATGATTTCAGGGCAATTGAAAATATTATTTCTTTTTCGTTGAAATAAGGATAAAATTATTATAAATAAATACGTTTTGAATTATTATTAAAATATTAAATTTATCACGAATCCAATTTCTGTTTTCTGGGTTTTTGACCTGGTTCGACAGGAATAGCAAATTCTTCTATCTTTCTTGCAAAAAATGAATTTAACAATAATAATACTTTAAACTATGATAAAAATCGAAATTTTAATTTAAAAAATTCTCAATCATATCAATAAATCCTCTAATAAGCTCTGGAACTAAGTGCTCACGCATAACGCATCACAATCAAATTAAGCATTGTTCGAAAACCCGACTGAAAATAACGCCACAAATTTTTTCACGGACAAAACTATAGCAGAAAAATTTCCTAAGAAATCAACATAAAAAATTCAAGTTATTTGAATAATGCGTAATGTTTAACGTCTTCAAACGTATAAAAATGACTTAGGAAACTGAGAAGGATATTGACAGTTTTGATGTCGAAAATTATTTTCCACTTACTTTCTATATGGATTTTGTTATCATAGTTTTGAAACAAAAATTTTGAAGTGGATATTGTGGATTTTGAGAGGAATTTCCAAGTTCTGAAATTAAAAGCAATGGAAAATGATGCATTCGCAGGTATATCATGAGATGTCATCAGTACCCCTCATATATAACCGCATTACTAACAAAATATTATCGCTACTCCATGTAAAAATATAAACATAATTAGAGGTATTGTTCATTTTTATGGAAGCTGATCTTACATACAAGGAAAAAATCAATAAGAGTTAGAAAAACAACTGCCGAACATAACCTATAAAACGTGTTAGATCAAACAACAATTTCTCACACAAATTTGAAAAAATTGTACAGTCTGCGAATCGGTGTGAAGTTTGTGTGAAAAATGGCAAGTCAAAAATTTCATTTTTTTGTGCAATAGGACCCTTATACTCCAAGATTCGGGTTGTCAATCATCCATGATAGAATTATAGCTTTCAAATTACTTCTTCATTTATATTACCTATTAGGAAGTGGCAAGCCAGAGAAAATGAAAATAAAAAGGTGCAACAGAAACAAAACAGAAAATAAAATAAAAAGAACAAGAGTCTTCTGGTTGATATATCTAAAGGTACGTGTCCACTACTAAGTTTTCTTTCTAAAATGTAGGCAAGAAAACTTTTTTAATAAACTGTTCCTGTGTAAACAGCCTAAAATTTTTTTGGCCAAGATTTTGACGATCTTTGCAAAGAATTCCTTGTCAAGAATTTTTGGTAGTTTGGAGTTTATTCTCTTTTTGAACAAGTTTTTTCTTTTCAAATGGACTTGAAAATTTTTTCTCTACCAAATAGTTTTCTGCGTTCAGAAGTTTAGTTATTTGATGACATCACAGTTTGTGACTAATTTGTGAAGTGAATAAAGTGGTATGGACTTTTCTTTTAAATTTTCAATAATCTTCATTAAATGATTAATTATTTCCCCCTGGTTCCCCGGATGAGACCCCATTTCTCATATGAGTACGTTGCCAATTTTTAGAAGGTATCATAAGAAGATATCTCAAAGATAAAATCGAAGTCAGTTGGAGACATCCGTATAAAATTGTTATAAGTGCTCTCTTCTTCGTTTCTTAACTTCCTCATTAGCACTGAATAGGTCCTTTTGATGAAAACGTTTTTGACTCAGGTTTCTCTACTTTGTTTTACATTATCTAATTAAATGTAAACAGCTCTTGCTGCAGCTACATGGACATCTTGAGCCGCAGTGAAATTCTTCTAAAGAAAACTGCGATAAACATAAGTATATTTTTTGTTATTACCAACAAAAATTAGCTATTACCAAAACCTTCGAAACTACACTGAAAGAAAAAGCAATGTGTGGTATGCTCACGGGCTATGACCCGATAATTGTGACTTTTGGTGACATAAATTGTTATTTTTGGGCTTACAACAATTGCTTTTAGTAAAACAATAAATAGCTGTTAAGTATTCCCTATGATTCCAAGGGTATTCTCTATGATTCCAAGGATCACTTTGCTGTTGCTGTCCCAAAAACGCACACAAAATTGAAAGCTCTGAGCTCATAATTTTTTTCAGTGTACAAGCCATGCACAAGAAGAGGAGCGGGAATATTAAACCAAATAATTTTGATAAACTTTTTTCTATTTTCAGGTTTTTCTTATTTTTTGTTACAAAAAAACCTTTTGATTTATAATTTTTCGGTGCCCATGTCCACACACTTCACCTCTTCTTCCATAGTCAAGATGGCACCATGGCTGCAGCTGATAGTGCCGGAATGAAGTCGACAGTATCAATAATTTTCCATAAATTTTAAAGTTAGTTTTTTAGAACATTTCTTTAACTTTTCGAAAAATTTCTGTATCAAGTTTTATGGGGATGCAATCTGGAATAAGTCATATGATAACGCATTAACTGTCACCAGAACATAGTCGATAGCGTTAAGAGTTTCGAGAAACCATTTAATAAATATTGTAAAGTTTTTTTTTTTGAAAACTATAAAACTACTGGCATAAATATCACAAAAATTGCTTGTAGACTGTACCAGGGGACATTCATTAGTGCTACAATAGGTTTATTAGTATCAGGAGTTTTCATACAATCATTAAATTTGTTTTTTTAATGTTACTTTTTCTAAGTGTTTTTTTTATAATCTTAAAAAACAGGGCCGATTTCGATAAAGATTTAGATATATATAGTCGCCATTAAAATGAATCGATTGGCGCCAGAAGGAAGTTGATAGCATAATTAGTTTTCAAAATATCATAAAATTGATATTTTCGGTTTTTTGTTTTGACTTTTTCTAAAACTAAAAAACTATTGAACAGAATTTAATAAAAGTTCAATTGAACATAGTCGGCATCAAGACACATCGATTAACGCTAGAATGTAATCGATTGTATGTATTATTCATTCGTAAGATATCATTAACGAAAAATCTGTCAAGCACATAAGCACACGAACACACATATATATATTCTTAAAAATAGTAAAATCGATGTCACAGAGCTTGAAACATAAAATTATACTGAAATTTCGATTTTCGATCCGAATACAATAACTTTTCCAGAGAAGTTAAAAAAACTGACGCAGAAGTGTTTATTTCTACGTAACAAATACAAAAGAGTGCCACCATATAGTGCATTGTATTTACTTGAATAATAACCTCCTGAAAAGAATTTGAAAACAAATTCGTTTCCTCTTTGCTATAGAAAAATTTTCAGGACGTTTCAGAAACATATCAGAACCATTTAAACAAACGCTTTCAGATGCTCTTTCTAAACATGAGCCGTTGATTTTGAAAGTGGGTTAATTCCATTTTTGCAACCATAGCAATTTTTTAAACAGCTCAAATTATGCTTATATTATGTACTTAGATTTTTTCTAAAATTTAAAAATCTGCCTTACCCCACTTTCAAAACAAACGGCTCGTATAAAAATTCAGTTTGACTTTTTTTTTCAGAATGTCTCTTTGGTGTGAACAAGGCTTAACTGGTGGAAGGTGTAACTTTTAAACGGCTAAACAAATTTTTTTTGTAACAAAGTATACCTTTTTTCTGGTCCCATGAATATAAAACTCATTTTCAATTAACAATACTTTTTTTAGTGTGATAGATTTGAAAAAAGTGGTCATGGGCTCACAAATCGACATCAATTTTCATACTTTTTACATAAAAATAGCTTTATGCCCCCCCACCCCCGACATTTTGTTAACTTTTCTAATTATTAAACTTTCTATTATTGTTGAATATAATTTAGTAGCCACCAGAGTACTCTTCGTTGAGGGTCGGATAGACCGAAACGTATACAGGATGTAATAAAAAAGATCGGGACAGTGGAATATCTCAAGAAATCTACTTCTGATCCAAAAATAAAAAATACATGTCAAATATTTGTTGCAGCTCAACTCAACTGTGCTAAAACCGCCCTCCCCTGCGGATGGGTGGATGTTTCGCAATTTTTCAATTGGTGTAATATTTTTGATATGTTCACAAAAATTATTTTTGCCATTTACAGCGCCATGCGAATCGACACAAATGTTACTCCTGAAACAGAATGGACGTAGCGAATATGCTACTTCTGCGTCGAGGTCCAAATAAGCAATGATAGAAAGCACAGAATTCCTAAAGAATCACTGACGTTTTAAAATAAATGGACTGAGTGTCAACCTTTAAATTTGAAACAATTTTTGGACAGTAGATAAAAATTTATTTTCCACGTACACATTTTTCGTAAAATCAATGAAATCATTTAATTACGTAAATTATTAATAGAAATATGTTTTAAAAAATTAGGCACGCAACATAAATTAGTGGAATTGTTTAAAAAACAACGTTAACTCAACGTTAAAATCGAAATTTTTCTCACTGGCTGATGGGTTTGCCTTCCCTACAAAATACTAAATAAATTTTTAAGGTTGCAAAGGATAGATATGTATAAAAAACAATACAACTATACCTATTTTTCGCTTTATGTTTAATTGAATTTTTTTTAGTTCAGTAACATTTTTAAGAGAGAGAGAGAGTTATATTTTGAAGCACTTTTGGTATCAATATCTAGTATGCGTTTGTTAGGAAACGCTCCATCTATTTATATTACGATATCTATGTTATATTAAGAATCTTTGAATTGATAAATATTTTGTTTGCCTACTTTGATCTCAACACAGGAATAGAGCGTTCGCTGCGTTCGATCTTCTTAGATACTATTTGCTCCATATTAAAAGTGGGGGTGTGGCGGCTCGCGGTTATCCGCTCAATAGTTTGGTTGTGATTTTAAACATTTGTAAGGTTTAGCATTTTGAGTACATGAGCACCTAGTAACTAGGCACTTGATTCAGATCCTTTTTTAATCCTTTACCACGTAGGCGTCCTGACGATTTTTCTATTGAAAAATAAATGAAAATATTTTTCAGTTTTCTAAAAACTTTTAAGATAATCACATCGCACCTAGACAATCATTTTTAAAAATATCTTATCCGTGTAATTTCAACTTAGATCTTAAGGGTTGTTGAAGATATATTAACTGTAATTTCATCTTTAAATTAAAGCATAAATGAAGAATTATAAAGTGTTGTGAGTCCGAAGAAGAATTTTGAATTTTAGCTTTCTTTCTAATGAAAAAGTTTTGTGAGTGCGGAGAAGAATCCTGAGTTTTGAAGCAGACCAGATCTTATCCCACAGGGGTCCCTATTTAAAGTCAAAGTTGCCTCCCCCGCCCACCCACAGGAGGGGAGGGCGATTTAATTTTAGCATAGTTCATTAGACCTCCAACAAATATTTGACATATATTTTTGCTCCGAAATGCATTTCTTGAGATATTCAACCATCGCGATCATTTTTTTACGTCTAGTCCAATCGACAGAGTTTTCGCTAGCGACATTTTACGAACGAATGATACAATCGACTTCAGTCTGGCGCCAATCGGCGCCATTTTGATATGGACTATGTATATATCTCCTCAACCTTTATTGAAAGCGGTCCAGTTTTTCTAAGTTTATAAGTAAATAAATTTAAGGATTTCATGAAAACTATTCATGCTATCAAACTGAAAAATTCTTAGTGTGAAGGATTGCCGCTTCTTAGGGTTTATCAAAGGACTACTGATTTTTTAATTTTTAACCAATCTCATGATCTTCTGAACAGAATATAAAATACTCCGATTTTATTGCCTTTAACTAAAATTATCAAAATAGAGAGAGAAATAGAGTTAATATTAGCAGACTGGAAGTTTGTATGCAGAGCTCAATTTCGATATGTCATGCCACGATTTATTGCTATTCCTGAAAACACCAGAAAATCCAGAATTTTCATTTCCAAATTTAGGTTTTTATAAGCTGTTGCTATTATATTTTGTTTGTTTCGTCTTTGTAAATAAAAATGATTTATTTTTTGTTAATAAAAAGAACTAAAATATGCCTTCTCAATGTAATTTTGATTTTATTTCCACAACTCCTGATTTTTTTTTGGATATTTGTATCACATCTTCTGATTTTGAAAGCTTCCAGAAGTGATAACCCTAAGTGTGAACCTCTCAGGGTCGCACCTATATAATTCACCTTCATATAGGTACCATCACCCACATACGGATTGTTCTTTTTGATTTCAAATGGCTTTCAACGGCTCAGAACGTCTAACTGTTTGACGACGCTTTTGCTGGGGGCTTAACTTCAAGTCTGTGTCATTAGTAATTGACGGTAAATTCGTTTTTGTACGTAAAAGTGTTACTTTTAATTCATTATAAATAGAACGAAATTCACACCTGTTTTTCCAGCTTCCGAAAAGGATCTTCCTTAAATTTTAAAGTCAGATAAGTCCAATTTTACAACAAAAAAACAGTAAAAAAATTATTTTAAGGGACTCAAATTACACTTAAATTTCGATTTTTGTTAAAATTGAAAAATCTGATTTACCTACTCCACTCTCAAAATGAATGGCTCATATATGTTTCCCCACTTGTTTGCGTTTGCCGTAAGAAATCCTGTAAACTTATAAAAGCCAAAAGTATGTAACTAAGAACGTCTTTGAGAAAAATAAATACCAGAAAATGCATAAACTGTTCCTTTTCCCTTAAAAATTTTAGAAAATGCATAAACTGTTCCTTTTCCCTTAAAAATTCCAGAAAATGCATAAATTGTTCCTTTTTACCCAACATGATACGAGCCTAACAAATTCAAATCTCCTTCCAATTCTAACACCTTCCCTGCCACCAGGTGAATGCTTAATTTGTGCTTGGCTGCTAAGCGTTAATTAAATTTTATGAAAACATGTTCAAAACTAATGCCTAAATGGGAAACCACCCCCTATCCTTGGTTATGTGATAATTCTCCAAAAAAATTCATTTCCATTCAAACAATGAACATTTCCCTCCGAAGGATTGTTGAAACGCCATTTTGGCAGGGAAGCGGTGCAAAATTGAATGGCATACTTCAGATTAGCTAACTGAGAGGTGGTGCACTTTAATACAGGTGTCGTGTTCGTGAAAAGTATAGTTTATAACAGCAAAACCGGAAGTTAGGTGTGAAAAATTAATATTTACCGTCGGCCTTTATCTTCGGCGTTACCACCTTGAATGCACTCGAAATTTGATGACAGTTCAGGTGATTTGGCTGGGAGCCATTTGACGGTGAAAGGAAAGTGACTACAGCAGGCACTGGCATCTCGTGCTGTTGATGATGATGATGATGACTACTGGAGGGCGGCTGACCCTGATGATGTGGATGATGGTGACTATGTCCTTCGTGCGGTTCGCTTTTCACTCCGATGCTGTAGTCCAGCGGCAAGTGTTTCTGTTCAACAACTTCCATAGTCTACCACTTCACCAGTTCACTTGTTCACCAGTTCGCTTCACTTAATTTTTCGGACAGAATCCCGGAATACTTCATTGAGACTGAAGTCTTATGTCACTCTTCACCACATTTCATGTTTTAACCAAAACTCTGTAACTCACTGTCAAATCCCTGCATATGTAAAAATAACGAAAACAAATCTGTAAATCTCGCGCGATTACACTACTACGATTTTCCTACCATGCAAACCTGTGACGTTCAAACGCTTGACTAACTGTAACAGCACTAACTGAGGCTGGTTATGTTTTTCACCGATTTCGGGAAATCTTTCTAAACGCCAACTACCGTTCCGGTCGTGATCTAACTGTGCCGTCTGGTTGTGTCAAGTCCGGGGTTTAATTGGGGGTTGCACTACCCTCCCCTATCTGTAGAGGTTTTCTACGTATCACTCTTCTACAAGTGTATACCCTCTATTACACTGTCACTGTATTTGTGCTGTTTGCTCCGATAACGGAATAAATAGAAAATGTCACTGCTTTACAACGGGAACCGTACCCGATCCAGATCTAGTCTAGATACACGTAACTCAGTCAACCGAGTCGCCGTCACCACTGTGCGACTGAACAAACTCTGGAAATGATTGCTGGCGGCCTTCACAGATTTCGCTTGGTCGTTTCAACCAAATCAGATGGCCACCACCAACACACATATCCGAATCCGGTGAAAATCCAGGGGAAAATGTTTTGATATCACTGATTACCACCACTTATCTGTTGGCGAGACTGATTCGAACAGTTGGCCCCGCCTCCTGCTTGTCATGCTGAGAAGGTATATAAGTGGGGAATAGATGTGGGCTGTAACTTTCCAGTTGCATTTCCAAGTGGTGATATAAGAATGGCGTCGACCATTTTGGAAGGAGGAACTATGTGTTGGCCACGTGCTCAGCTGTCAGTTCTTTGTGTACTTGGAAAATTGAAGTTCGCGGAGAAGAGAATTCAGTCCAACTTGTTGGACTGGCGTAAATGGGTGGAAGTTCTCCTGGCGACATCATAACCAAATTGGAACTTGTATGAACAGGACTTGGGTTAGGTCAGGGTTATGTTTGAGATTGAACCATAAACATTTGATGGTACCTAAATATTCATTCGAAAAGCGTCTGTGCTTGGAATTACGAAAACGGTATAGTCACAGAGCACATTATCCTGCCGTATTCGAATTAAAATTGTAGAAAAATATTTCTCTCATGTGAAGAAAAGAAATGCAGAATTTTTTCAATTCAAAGAAATCCTTATTTAATTTTAAGACATGAGTTTACCGTCCAAATTGCTATTGATATTGGAAATTTCTTTCTGTAAGGATTCCTGCAAATATTTGCTTTGTTACTGTTTCTTGTTGCAGCACTGCTGCTGATGGGGTGACTGTGCTACCGCTCCTGTAATTATTTCTGTTTTTCGTACCGCTGCTGTTCACTTTGCTGAGTTGCCTCGAGCAGATATCCTCTTTACCTCGTGTTGCTGCTATTGCTCGTTAATTAATTGTGTTTCTAATCCTTTTGCCATTCTTTATTATATTTTTTTATTTGCACACACCAATTTTTGTTATTAGAATTACCTCAATCGCTGGTACCCAGATAAATTAAGGCGTCTTTTGTAGGAATCGAATCCGCGCCCACAGAGACGAAAATCTGCAGACATACACGTCAGCCCGCCCAGCCACCAGGGCGCTGTGGGTATAATTCTATAAACGAAATGTATCAGTAGTCGAAAAAAAAATTTGCAGGAGGAAATAAAGTAACGATAGATACAAAAATCCCTTACAATTATACCCTGTCCCAGAATGAACGTCAGTACATCGCTTATGGGAGTACCTGCTTCCTTTGCTTTCATGTTTCTCTCTTATAAGTACATCTTATTCAGATTCTTGCTTAGTTGCCAACTTATAGTTAGAGATTTTTGAGGGGCCTTCACTTAAGTGAGAAGGAAATCAAAGAAAATTAGGGAAAGTGTTGCCGTTTAGTGAATTCCACTAAATAAAAATTGAATTTCTTGCAATCTTAAATGTTTCTATAACGTAGAATCTTTATATAAGTCCTTTTCGTAAACTCAAAGGAATTGTTTTATTTGAGACCACAAAATTACAAAACAAAGAATAATAATTATTTATGATTTCTGGTATAATCGTTAAAACGGTAACACCGCCGAGCTCTGATTTTTCGCTCGTTTGATCCTTTTTTTCCTCATTTCATTCTTTTACTTGTGCCGAAGTCAAGTTTCATAGACAGCTTACTAATGGATTCGGTTGCTTATACTTCAAACAATCGGCTACTATCGTCTTTTTATGAACACAGCTCTCTCTCCATTTTGCATTTCACTTTGACGTCCGTTTCTAACCATCATCTCATCTCTTTTATTATTAATTTGCTTTTGCTGCAAGATAATAGTGCTGCCAGTAACACATTTTAAACGATCAAGTGTTATTTCGTGGGATTTATACCGTGAATTGCTTTAAGAATGGAAGTTGAGTAAAATAGATATAATATTGCAAAGTACCTCCCCATAAGCGCTGTATTGACAATAATTCTGAGACTATAGTGACAATATGAACTTGAATATTTGTTAAACTAAACGAAAGGATCAGTAGGTGTCTATAAGGCCATCTACAACCCATCAAAAATCCAAACAATGCATACGAATATGGTAGTTGGCATTTTGTATTCTAGAATATTTGCTGGACAGGAATCAAACAATATTTTTTTATAATTTTATTAGTATACTACAAATATATTTGTGGTTGCTGCAGATACACAAAGTAAAGTAAAATTTAAAGAATCCTTGAAAACAGAACTGTACAAATCTCAAACAGTCTACCGTCTTCTGTTTTCTTAGTCGACTATAAGCCGCAATTGTATTATACAGAGTGTGCATCGACACCTTCGATCGACTATTCTTATCTATCTACTTTTCCATTCCAATTTTCTTTTTCCTCAAGGCTGTGCTTAGCGTCATCAGATACCATTCTGAGATTTGACTTTACCGTGGTTATTCCTTCATTTCTGCTATGAACGCAATGAGTCAGCACTTTTATTTTTATATATATAATTTGGTATTATGTGCTTTATCTAAACTAGAAAGTGTAACCTCGTTAGGACTAGAGAAAGATAAGAAATAATCACCAAAAATGGCAATTTTTTAGCTATTGTATTTTTAGTTGAAATTTGAGAAATGGGCAAATTTGTGCACCTACCCTGACCAAAACCTAAGCAAATGTAAAAATTTTATTGGACCCTCATAAACCAAACGTTCTAGAATACAAAATGCCACTTACAGTGTTCGTACGCATTATTTGCCTTTTCAACAATTCTAAGGACTAAACCTTTAGAGGATGTCCCATCGAACCGGACAAATCAAAATAACTCGAAAAATATGCATCATAGGAAAAAAATTGTCCCAAGCGAAAAATTAATATCTCCAAGAGGGACATCTGCCTGTCCTAAAATCACCCATCCCTCCCTCACACACCCTGTGAGTAGAGCGGGAGGCAACTTTGAAATCTCAAATAGGGACTACAATTTTTCATTACAGAGATGCCGTTTGAAAACATGACGGAACGATTAAGGGATGCTTGCACCACAATAGCATCAGACACGCTTTTAATAATTAAAAAATATTGAACAGGAATTTTTTTATTTTTCAACCCAAAGCCTATTTCTGAGAAGTTCAAGAAATCTTATTTTGTGCGATTACAACGTCATCTATCAGAAATAAAAAAGTTTTGTACAAACCCTGGGTATTTTGTGACGTATAGCGTAGAATCCGAATTTGTAATGAATTTAAAATTTCCAAGTTACCCCCCGCCATACCCACAGGGGGTGAGGAGAGGGGGAGGCTTGATTTTAGGATAGACAGATGTCCTCCTTGGTGATATTAATTTTTCTCCTGGGGACAATTTATTTTTGTATGATGCGTATTTTTCGAGTTATTTTGATTTGTTAGGTTAAATGGGATACCCTGTATATTTATATATTAACAATTATATATATTCATAAATATTTAACAATATGTACTATTATACAGTTAAGAATATAATATTTCCCTTAACATCTTAAGTTCGCACATTTCTTTTACCACTTTGACAAGTTTCTTTCAGAATTTATTTCATATTATATTTACTGGTTGTATTTTTGACATAGATTACATTTTCTCCGTGAAATATTGTGAATACGCGTCCACAAAGACGTAATTTATGTTGTGTAGAAAATGTGTCCGTTACTGGTAAAAAGCAATCTTCGTGTGGAAAAGGATTGTCTTAGTTCTCAGTACAAGTTGCATTAGGAAAACTCAAATTAAATATCATAGCACAGCTAATCAATTCTCTTGACATTTTATATTGTGTATGTTCTTTTGATGGTGTAATGATTCGTTCTATTACTACTTTTTTCTCGCTCTTAACCGTAATCAGTCTTAACAATTTTTAGGAGCACCACTATATAACCAGTATAGAGTGATGATGGTCTGTATTTCATAAAAATCCAGGGTGTCCAAAAACAGTAGCAGGTGTTTTTAGTTCCGGTTGACGCCGGTAAGCGGCGGCGCGGGTAGGGGGGAAGAGATCGTCGTGCGCGTCATTTCTTGGGGTTTTATTTGCAATGGAGTCACATCTGGGGATATATCGCCCTTTTGGCGTGCGTGCCAAAGGTAAGAATGTTCAAAAATACCGGGTCAACAATAACAATTCAAAATACAGGCTTACAGAATTGCCCCTTCTGCTCACAGGAAAATCTTAAAAGAAAGGATCAGTGGCCTCTCCATAGTCCAAAGGTCATTATTTGGGCTGCGAATTATTCCCAAATAAAGTCATTTTACTTGGAGGAACCATTAATTGGCCTCACAGAAGCCCAGATCTCTGCCCTCTGCATTATTTTCTTTGGAGATATATAAAATGTAAGGTATACCAGAACAAGCCGATGAATCTGACATAATTATAGCACAATATTGCCTCAGAGATGAGGTCAATCTCAATAGTATTGTGTCAATGGGTGGTTTCTAATCTTCGTTGGGAGTTAGAGGAGTGTCAGCAGCGCAAGGTTTTTTGCTAAATAATTTTCCAATTTACTATCTTAAATTAAAAAATAAACAAGTGTTTTGATGTTTTATACTTTATGTTGTATTCAACTATTCAATACCCGAGACCCTCTTTGGATACCTTGTAAATAAATATTTGTGACGACTAGTAGTCAGTCGTAAAATTAAAAAAAAAACATAAGTAACTACTCTTTTCTTATGTTCCCTTACTGATATTGATATATGAATTTCAATTATTTGCTCCAAAGATAATATGACTCAGTACTCCTTATCATTTCCAATATTCGATCATAGCCCGTCTATTACAAGAAATCAAAAAATCAAGTTCTAATCAAAGTCGTATTTATAAACTATAAAACCCTAATGGCATCAAATACGTTTCACCTTCACAAGATTTTGTGCTCCGACGGCCGCATTTTCTTCCCGAATACTATATCTAATCTGTAAGCTGCGGCGGTATCACTGCCCGTATATTTGATAATTTGAAAAGGAAATTGTAAATTTTCTTGATTTATTTACAAAATCAATTTCAATAGTCACTGTCTAGATCGGAAGAG